>PVJA010003202.1:0-97771 GCA_004027025.1 Myocastor coypus
TTTTTAAGGAATTTATTTATTTATTTATTTTTCTTGTTTCAGAACCTTTGTTTATTCACTCATTTTTATGGCCGGTTCAGCCTGCCCCGAGGGCAGGGCTGGCGCAGCATGTGGTGCCGGGGATCGAACCGCGGTCCCTGAAGTCGCCCAAGCTCTCCCAAGCAGGCGCTCTAGACCACTGAGCCATCCCGCCAGGCCCTATTCACTCTTAAAAGTAGAGGATCATAGCATAAGCAATTGGCTCTGACTCTTGATGAGGAACCTCTTCCTGATTTTCAGGTTATAAATTCATTATCTCATTGTCACATAGCCGAGAGTAGAAAAAGTGCCCAAAGTTTCTTCTTATCTTTGAACCCAAAGAATCAAACAAGACAAGTGCTTTTAAAATGTAAAGGGGGATACACAGTCCAATATTTCATAATCATATTGGGTTATGGGCAGAACTGGCAACATTGGAAGCTGTTGATTTAAATGTTTTATTTTATTTGTAATCTAACTTCACTTTTGGTTTAACTTTTCTTCTGGGTGGTTAATGGCAAGTTAAAGAAAGACCTGTATAAAGGATCATGTAACTTTCGTATCTCCCAAGGTCAGTCCAGTCCCCTTGATATTTACCTTGAAACCTTGTACAGTGCTTTCTATAACTGTCAGTGTCAGCTGTCTGGATGAGTCATGGCCATTGCTTGACAAGTTTACTCTCCCTGAAAGCCTGAGAGAATGTTTTCTCTCTAGGTGCCTCTCCTTGGACACACTATACATTGCTGGTCTCTTTCCTCTGTGGCCCCATAATCCTCTTGAACAGAAAATTTGGGACATCACTGAGTAATAGGATGTTGCACCACAGGTTCTCTTATGTCCTGAGTCCTCACTGACCTTGAAGGACTACGACCAAAGTATTGGCTAACCTTATAGCCCTTCTCTCTCTTTCTAATTTTTGGTCTATATACTTACATTCTTAACCCTCCAGAAGAGAAGCTATTAGTAATTCTATTACTCAGTAACATAAGTACTTGAGCTTAACATAACTGTCTTTCATAATATCAAACTTTTTAGACTTAACCTGGAATAGGTATTTTCTTAGTTCAATGAGAAGAAATTTTGGTACCAATAATGATTAGAAAAATTTTCTCATGTCCACATCCTCTGCTCTGAATAACAACTACAAGGAAACAATATGCATTGTACCAATTATTGGGACTGTACTACTAATGTGTTTTGAAAGTGTTGCATAGTTATTTCTTATTAAGAGTAATGAAAAATAAATGATAGCAAATAATAAATAAATAAAATTTTTGTAAAAGAAAGATAAAGGTGGAGTCAAAATGTGACTGATTTTCTCAACTCTAGAGCAACAAGAAGGAAAGAAGGAAGGAAGTAGGACAGAGGAGGAAGAGAGGCCAAACAGAGAGGTAACATTAGCATCGTTCTGTAGGACTCAATGGGATGCGCATAATGGAAAGAGCAGGTGCTTTTCATACTTCTGCACCTGTTAGTTATTGGCTCAGAGATTCCAGGGACATGTTTACAAACTTGTAGATACTTTAGTCTTCCCACACATGTGGGAAGACCAATTTTATTAGTTAAGGGGCAGTTGCAGGTGCAGACCATTAAAGCAAACCTATACCAAACAGTAGTGTGTGTTTGTGTGTGTGTGTGTGTGTGCTCTTACTAAAGGAACGAAGGATAGATTTTTCACAGAACACCAGTGTCACTCCAAATGTATACCTTAGCATTCCTTACTGCACTTGAGAAACTGGTTTTCATTGTCCAGATAGACAACACTTGCCTTTATGTGAGATTCAGAACATAATAGGGTTTAAAAATTTTTTTTTTTTTTTTTTTAGTTTCAAAAAGTATTGGTCGGGCCCAGCGAGATGGCTCAGCGGTCTAAAGCGCCTGCTTGGGAAAGCTTGGGCGGCTTCAGGGACCGCGGTTCGATCCCCGGAACCACATGCTGCACCAGCCCTGCTCTCGGTGCGGGCTGAGCCACCCATAAATTGAGTGAATAAATAAAGGTTCTGAAACAAGAAAAAAAAAAAAAAAGAATAAAAAAAATTAAAAAAAAGCATTGGCCTTTATATATTAGTGTCATATTAAATAATACATATGGAAATTAGCTTACGTAATTATGCTGGACCAAGCCAACTTTTCTGCACCATGGCAAGCATCTTAGTATTCTGTGGCAATCAGTATTTTCTTTGCAGCTCGCCCGGACCCATATCTCCTAAGCTCCCGGAGAGAGACACAGATTGACAGTGAGGATAAATATGACGCAGCCACAACAGGGCGGAGCTGTGGGCCACACATCACTGCTGCTCCGAAGGGCTATGTAAAAACATGTGCCCATGGTCGTGAATCTGAAAGCTGGTTTTAACCCCCATTTTCTGCCTAATATTTTCAAATTACTTAAATGGTACATGCCTCAGTT
Organism: Myocastor coypus; assembly: GCA_004027025.1. NCBI lineage: Eukaryota > Metazoa > Chordata > Mammalia > Rodentia > Myocastoridae > Myocastor > Myocastor coypus. The sequence goes on from PVJA010003202.1 coordinate 2,429, forward strand.
CTTTCACTTGTATATACAGTTACAAAAATAATAGCAGGGCTTGAAATACATGTGACCATGATTTTTAACTGATAGAAGTTCAAAAGGAAATTATAAATAATTCCTTGTGATTCAGATGCTAAGTATTTTGCCTTTCTGAGTAGAGTACTTGAAAGAAGAGCAGATAGTCCACATAGCTCCTTATTTGTAAGTGAGGAAAGCAAAGGGAACCCTGATGCTTTGTCAGCACCAGGACTTTAGTCTAAGTCAGGTAAATCTTGCTCCATTCCCATGATTTTTCAAATTAAAATTAGAAAAGAGTATTCGTAGGAAGATAGCTCAGTGGTATAAACTCATACCTGACCAATGCAAGGTCTTAAGTTGTATCTGTGTTACAAACACAAAAATGCTAATTTATCCATTTATCTGGCATGGTGGCATAGGCCTGTAGTCCCAGAGTTCCAGAGGCTGGGGCAAGGGGAGCCTTGAGAATTAGAGACCAGCCAGCCTGGGATACAAAGTGGGTGAGCTCAAGGCCGGCATGAACTCCAGAGTGAGACTGTCTGAAAAGGACAGAGAACGACCACCACCAACAACAAAAGAACATCATTTGCTTTTAGGAGTTAAAGATGTTAATTTGAGCTTTGGGGTTACCATCACTCATACTCAGTTGGGTTAAGGAAAGTTAGCTAATTTGTGTAAAAAAAAAAAAAAAGTTACAGGTACTCAGGTGTTATGGTTTATGTCTAGTTGTCCCCCCAAAGCCTCATGTAGTCATTGGGCAGGGACTTCTATAGATTGAGACTGCATCCATGATCCCTGGGATTAGGTATTTTAGTACTGATGGGATTATGGGTCAAAGTACTTCTGGGATTATGGGTGTAGCCTAAGGCGGAGGCTAAGGCAGAGAGACTGAATGTGGTGTAAAGAGTCAGAGAGACAGACTAGAGTTGTTGTTCTCTGCTGCCCTCTTTGGTTGGCTGCCTCTGTCACCATTTTGCTGCTGTTTCGCCGCCACAAACTGGATGCTCTAGGCCCTGCTCCACTCAGTATTGGGCCGGCCCAATATGGACTGAAACCTCCAATAACTGTGAGCTAATAAACCTTTCCTTCCTTCATTTTGAGAGTCGGGTATTTGTCCTGGCGAGGAGTGAAAAGTAACTAAGACATCAGGAAAAAGAGAAAGGCAGATACAGACTGATAAAAACTGCAGAAAAAGAGAATGTAAATGGCTTCTGTATACAAGTCCCTAATTCTTGGTTCTTTATCTAAAATTATTTGAACTGACAAATACTTGAACATCATACAAATTAATGCAATACTATGTGTTTTTTGTTGTTGTTGTTTGTTTGTTTTTTCCGCAGGACCGGGATTTGAACTCATGACTTTACACTTGCCAGGCAGGCACTTGTGCCACCGAGCTATCTCCCCAGCCCCAGTACTATGTGTTTTGGAACATATTTATATTGTATAACATTTAAATCATAATGCATAAATCTATCTCCTCAAACTTTTTTACAGTTCTTTACACTGAAGCTTTCAAATCCTTGATTATCGCTCTAGAAAATGTGTATTTCATTAGTATTTTATGGTCACTGTAGTGCACACCAAAACATAATGCCAATGATCAAATCTTCAGCTCATGGCTGGGTCTGCTCGCCCCAGCCTTGAGTAACTACCACACTATTCTTAACTATGGTAAGTTCATTTTTCTTTTCTTAGATTTTTGGACATCAGTGAGGTCATGCAGTATTGTATTTTGTGGCTATATTATTTCACTTTGCATATTTTTTTCTCTGTTTCATCTTTGTTACAGTGAGAAGATAGCCTTCCTTTCGTTGTACTTTTATTGTCTCTTCAATGTGGATGCATTTTATTTTCTTTCTCTCTTCGTCAGTTCATGCAAACTTAAGCTGCTGATTTCTTGGGCTCTTGTAAGTTGAGGGCTGTAGGTGTCCTTTGCTTGGTGGAGACACCCAGAGCAGGCACTCAGAACCCACTAGTAGTACTATTTTTAGCCCTTTAGAGACTTATATAGTTCTTTCCCTTTGTTGCTCCATTATTTATTTCTGTCAACAGGTGGCAAAGGTTCCTTTTCTCTACATCCTTGTCAGTACTTGTTGACTTGAAATTTTAATAATAGTCATTTTCACTGGAATGAGGACATGCTATTGTTTGATTTACATTTCATTAGGGATTAGTCATACTTCATAATTTTTCATCTAACTGTAGACCATTTCTATGTTTTTTTTTCCACAAATGTCTATCTAGGTCTACTACTTTCTTTGAAATCAGCTTATTATTTTTCTCATTTTTGCTAGTGAGATTTAGAGTCCCTTAGGCATATCAATCTCTTTTATTACAGATAGATTTCAAATACCTTTTCCCATTCTGTAGTTTGTCTCATTTTTCTGTTGTTTCTTTCCTCTGATTTGCATAAAATAATCTGTGTGATTCAATCTCTTGTGCTGTGGAAATCTAGGAGATGCATACAACTACTACAAAGCTAACAATGTGCAATGTATTAATTATTGCAACTCTCCTACTAACTTGGTTTGAGACTTCTCATTGTTATTTCTTTCTCATTAAAATTAATAACATTGAAAAAAAAAAAGAAGGGACAGAGGGAAGAACACAGCGTTCAAAAAATATGTGGGTTCGTATATTCATACTTGTATATATTAACAAATATTCAGCATTTATTAGTTATATGTGCTTTAAATACTTTATCATAATTTATAGATTGATAATACTGTTTTTTTTTCCCTAAATAATACTAATTAATTAACTTGGTAAATGGTACAGTGTCTCACTATGCAACTCAGACTTGCTGTGACCCTCCTGTTTTCAGTTTCTCCAGTTGCTGGGATTATTACAGGCTTGTGCCACCAAGCCGACACTGGGCTCAGTGCATCCCAGGAAGAGGGCCAGTGCAGTATGCAGTGCCCTAGATAGAATTCTGGTCTTTGTGCTTGCATAAGCAAGTGCTTAGTCTGCTAAGCTATCTCACTGGCCCAAAACAATGTTTCAAACATATACTCATAATTATATAACTATTGTCTGCACATCTTAAAGTGCACTGTAGAATGTCTATTTCCATTTCCTTAACTCAAATGTGTGTAAGTGCAACCTGTAATTATTTATGGAGTACGTGAGTTTTTTAATGATAGTCCACTGATGGAATGCAGAAAAATATTATTTACATTATACATGCAGACAAAAATGAAGGTTCAGAATAAGTTTCCAGTTTACAAGTTATATGAATGTGTAACACAATTTAATGACACCATATTTTTCTTCCTTCTTTTTAGGGGAGACAAACAAATCCCGGCGGTGACATTCTTCTGACATCACAGATAATGAGGACTTACCACTGCCCCTCACTACTCATCTGGACCTGCCTGTTTTGTACAGTTGACACTATCCTATTTGAAGGAGAATCTAACAGTCACTTAACAAGCAAAAGAGCCGTGAGCCTGACCAAAAATGAGGGCCAACTGCTGCACCGCGTCAAGCGAGGCTGGATGTGGAATCAGTTTTTCCTGCTGGAGGAATACACCGGGGCAGACACGCAGTATGTGGGCAAGGTAAGGCTTTTGGGTGAGAAATGAAAAGACGAGCTGAAAGCCACAGGCCTCTGACGGTTCTCATGTGTTCCCCATGTCAGTGATTATTTGAAACCACCTGGGTAATTGTGATGCTGAGAAAGCGTGATACTGCAAATTCTTCACTGGGTATTATGCACAACGTGACGTACTCAGGTGCCAAATATAAATCACTATTTTTAATAAGCATGAAAGCATGATAGGTTGTGAGGTTCTGATTCACTATTAATTACCTAGAGAAGATTTTATTGTTTAGGTATGCTTCTAAGAGCAAACTTTCCTTGGATTTTAATATAAAATCATGACTGAGTGTGTGTTTTTTGATGCGAAACATGAATAATTGTATTGTGAAATAAAATTATTGAACTGTATTGGTATTATAACTGAATTGGTACAATTACTAAAATACGTTAGTATTGTTGACTAATTTACATAAATAAGAATAATGTGTTCTATTCTACAAATGGAATATTTCAAGATGATTGCTTGTCTTCATATTAGTCTAAGTGACCTTCATGCTGCCTATAATACTAAAATGTTAAAGTCAAAAGTCGGAAGTAGGACACACATGAAGTAGACACTCCCTGAAGAAAGGTCTAATTCTAGCTTAATTATCACAACACCGATAGCTTCTCATTAGCAATCAAAGATAAATGACGATAGATAATACATAACTCTTTTTTTTTTTTTTTTCTCTGTATCTATTTTGAAATTTGTTCACTGCTGGCTTCTTTCTTTCCCCGTCATGTTTGTAGAGTTTCTCCTCTTTTTTTTTTTTTTTTTTTTTTTTCATTTCTTTACTTCTTCCTTAGTGGCACGATCTTTTTGACACCTACAATTTCCGGTTTATCTGCCATCCCCTTTACCAATCTCTTCCATGCTATTTTATAATCAGGGAAATTTATTTGTTCCTTGTTAGTATTAATTTATGTTCAATGATGAGACCCTATCAAATTCTTAGACTAAACACTAAAATGGTTATAGATATTAACCTTGTCAACATAACATGCATGGATTTTTCTTGGTTTTTGGCACAAATGTACACATGTAATTGTAACAGCCCGAGCATTCACTCATTGACAGCACCAGGCAAATAAGTCAGCAAAGGTTAAAAAGACAAGAGATGTGCAGATGTCTTCTGAGCGAGGATCACGTACTTAGGCAATGGCTGAAATCTCCGTCTAGCTCTTTGCCTCACATGTGGCCAATACATGAGTTATAGAGCAGCTTTTTTCTAATGCAGCCTCCGCTATCAGAAGCCTATTCTTTCTTAGGCTTTTGATCACTCGCTCTGGTTCTAGAGGTCAGGCCCTTCTTGGCCCGCTCAGTTCTCCCACTGTGCCTCTCTCTTCCATTTCTCCCCAGGTCAGCTAGATAGTTTCTGCGGAAGTCCTCATTTAGCATCAGTTTTCACACTCTACTTGATAACTGGCATCAGGACATTTTGAGCTCAACAAGCATTTGTGTCTAAGGACTTGAAATTTCCTCATGATTTTATTTCTAAGGCAGTGAATAAAGGACACCCTCAGGTCGCAGGGTGTTGCAGAAATAGCTTCATCCTTGGAGAGTCACTGTCACAGAAAAATAGCCACAGATAAAAGAGATACTCCCACTCTTCAGGCTCTTAAAGACTCTACTGTAAGCATTTAATTTTAGCAGAAAGCAAAGCTTTTCCTTTCTAAGCAGAGATCTTGCTTTGGTTAGCTTCTAAATTGACCATCATTTCTACCCTGACATTTTGAAACATAGAACATAGTTCAAATACAAATATGTACACTATGTTGCTCATTTTATTAAGTTTGACAATTTGTAGAATGTATATAATTTTATTAGTTACTTTTAAAAAATGGTTTTAGCATGTTTTACACGAGTGACCTATATTTTTTTCCTCTCACAAACAAAATATCCATTTTTTAGTAGATACTTAGGCTCAATGGGAAGTTAATAGCCAAAGATTTTGTCCAATGAGTTATGCAAATCAAAGCTCTGTGTTTTGCCCATTGTGTTAATATTTTCCATATGCAAAAATATGTGTGTGGTGGAGACAGACAGAGAGAGAGAGAGAGAGAGAGAGAGAGAGAGAGAGAGAGAGAGAGGCAGAGGGGTTGGGGAGAAAGAGAGAGAAAGAAAATGTTCAATATTATTTTAGTTTTTGGAAAAAGTAAACAGCTGTGTGAACTTTGTTGTAGGGTGTTGTTCTTCATATTCCACTACCACATATATCATTCCCTGTAAAAATGCACTTCCAAATACTTCTTAGCATTCATGAAATTTGTAAGGGCTTATGTATTGCTCCTAACTAATGGTCGTAGCTTTAAATATAGAGGTGAAGAGGGAATCTAACACTGAACTCGGTTAAACACAAGGACTCTTTTATAGCGTTAAGTTCTTGATGTGAGCAGAACCGCACTGCTTCCGTCTGCTCCAGGTAAACTAAAACCACCACCAAGCACTGCACTTCTGGCCTTTCACCCTGTCCACTTAGCGTTGCGCACATTCTTCAGGAAAAGAAAAATCCAGGTAAATTTTCATGAAAAGAGATTTATATTTTTCATTTTTAGAAGTGATATATTGTTGGCATTAGTCTGGTGCATGCTCTTACTGCATCCTAATGATCTTTATGTATCTGCTGCTCACACTCATTCTCCCATCATTATATCCTCTCCCCATTTCCGTAGAGTTTATCTCTCTGTTTTCGACCATCTCCCTGTTATTTTGCTCTTGAAATTATTTATATTCTGGGATAGGAATTAAATGTCAATTTTTTGTTTTATGTTCTGGCAGTGTAACTGCCTCTGTTATAGGAGAGAAAAGCCAGGAAGATTGGTCTTAGGAACAAATTCATTTATTTATTAATAACAACACAATGTAAGTTGAATTTAATTGGACACTTTTGGCTAAACTTGCAGAGATCTACCAGTATTATTTTATATAATAAGGAAACCCTTTGTTCTTATCAAAGAAGATTACAAGGTCATAACAACTGCCACTTATTATATTTCAAGATTAATGCAGACAAAGGAAGTTTGAAATTGCTTTACACAATAGATACCAAGTAGCTCCTGAAAAGAATAAAGTGAAAAATTGCAAATATAAAAGAGCAATTGTTGAAACTTCCTTTAAATTCATCTTAATGGCACACTTGAAGAAATTTTGAATTCTTCACTGTCTCTGCTGTAATCATGAAGATCAGGTATATTAATCAGCTATCCTGTCACTTACACACAGCAACAGAAACACGACTTAGAGAAGGAAAAGTTTGATTTAGCTCACAGACTTAGGGGACTCAATCCATGCTTTTTGGGTCTAAAACAGAAACATAATAGCAGAAGGAGGAACCAGAGCAAAGCTGCCTTGGTTCTGGTGGCTGAGAAGCCGCACAGAGGAACCTCCCTGAGGACAGTGGGCTGGGAGCCAAGAATAGCATCCAAGGTGCAGGCCTCTGACCCACAAGACTTGCCCAGGACTGCCCTGCACCCGTCTGCTAGACAGTCTTTACTCTAATGAAGTTAATATGTCAGGAATCATAGTCTCACCATGGTATGGATTATTTTTTATTTTTTACTTTTTTCTTCCTATCCATATAAGAATTTACTTAGCTTGTGATCCATTTGTAATTGAAATTGAAAGTTACTATCTTTGGATGTCTCCAAGATGAAGGTCAGTATTGTCAGAGGTGAGGAGAGGAACACTCTCAGCTCTGCTCAGGCCCTTATCAGGTCATAATTTATGGACAAAAAGCATGGGGAGTAGCCCAACAAAGGTATGTTCTTAAATTACATTAAGGCATTATAGTTCCCTTTAAATCAGGGCAACAAAACTTAATTAGTTTTTAGTACAAGCACTTTTTGCCTCTTACAACTGATTTTATATAGCTTATTTACTGGTTATTTATTAGAAGTTTTAGGGAAACTGAAAGATGCTCAGGAAAGATATACACACAATTTATTTTAAAGTAACTCAGAAATACCAGAGAATTGGCGTTACATAAAACCTACAAAACATTTGTCAATGATTTACTCTGGTGGATGTGAGTAGATTATCCTTGGTTAACATATCTTTGCTGTTAACTTAAAGTTATTAGTGATGGAAAAGTGCCAAGTTTTGCTTACAGATTTAATGCCTACATAATGTCCCTTAAAGGAAAAAAGAGTTTTGTTTTCAGTTCACTTCCATTTATTAATCTTTAAGATCCTTTAGCTCACTGATTTAGTCCATTCCAGCTGTCATATACGGTTTTACATACTCTAATGAATAAAGACAGAAATTTATGTTTTGTAACGCAGAGAACTGAGACCTCTAGAATTAATGTGCAAACAGATTCAGTATGTCGAATGCTCCATTCCCTATTTATAAATGGCCGCCTTCCTGTGTCCTCCTTTAAATTTCAGGGTTTCTTTATTCTAATACCACTGATCAGAGCTAAGCTCTCATGATGTAATGACATCTCAAGTTGTCACCTCCAAGTACCATCCCCCCAGGAGTACATTTTACCCTGTGAATTATAGGAAGTGCACAAACACTCAGTTTATAGCAATGTTATGCTTAATAAGCAGTGGATTTCTATTAAAGAAATCTTTTTCTTCTGAAAGGGTCGTTGTCTTGTCTATCATTTTTAGATATGCCAACCATTTGAATTAATTTGCCAGCTATGTGTAACGTGAGAAACAATGCAGAACTCATCCAGCATAGTTTTGCCAAAATCATTTTTAATGGAATGACAAGAGAGATTTTTCCCATTTATTTTCCCTATTGTCCCGTTCTTTGTATTTTGTTAATTTATGTGTCTCTTACATGTGATCTAATTGTTTTTATTGACTTTTAATGCATTTTGTACAGGGTATACAGGGTCTCACTACACAGATCGAACTCATAGTGATTTTCTTGTTTTCAACTTCCCAAGCACTGGGATTATAAGCGTCCATCACCAGGGCTGGTTTCAATCACCGTTTCAGTGTGCCCTGGGAACAAGGCCATCAGAGCTAACAGGGGATCGAACCTGGCCCCTGTGCTCTGCCTAAACAAGTAGTTTAGTCTACTGAGCTTTCTGGCCAGCTTTTATTGATATTTTTATGTTGCCACAGAATTGTCTTCTGTTGAGAATTCATTTTCATTTCTCAGTCTGATCATGTCAAGTGGCACAAACTCTGCTCTAATTTCTATAGAGCACTGTGATTTGAGGATCTTTTGCATTTCTATAAAACTTTTGTGACTTATTTGTGGACTTCTGCTTGCCTGAGAAACGTTTAGAACTAAAGGCACAAAAAGTGGAATGCGTATTATTGTGCATAGTATACCTGAGCTGGGTGGAGAAACTCTATAATACTATTAGGGGAACAGCTGGCATATGTGATGGTGGATTGATTATTTTAATCTTCAGTGTAATTGCACCCAATGTATATAGGAAATAATACAAATTCTAGGTGTCACACATGCCAAGTTCACGTTCCCTATAGTTCCAGAATAAATTCTATGGAACAACAGAGATTAAAAGTAGGAAATAGTTGTTGTGAGAGGCAGCACCTGAGAGATAGGAGGAGACACGAAAGTTGGCTGGCGTGGGTCCCACTTCTTAAAGGAAGTTTTATAGAGAGAATCCAGGAGGGACACCCAATGCAGGGCAAAACCATGACCAGTTGATATGATGAAAATTACAACCGTTTGCTCAAGTAATGAGGATTCAGTGGGGAAGCAGGTAGGAGAGTGAGTGCACATTGAGTGGAAGGGAAGGACCGTGAGGCCCTGGTCACTCACTTCAGTGCTTGATGTCCATCTGGAGGCAATTGCGACAAGTGACAGCAACTATGGTACAGTGTTCAGTTTATTGCTTATCCCTTCGGGAAGCATGTAGTCTCGATTGTTCCATCTTTATCTTGAAGCCTGGCCACTGACAAATACACCTCCAGCACAGTTATACAGAGTTCTCACCCTCTGAAATGACTCTCTCCAGGCCCTACTCTTCTTTTTTTCTTCTTCTTTTATATTTTAGTAATGGTCTATTTGGGTCTACAGGGTCTACAGGGTCTCACAATGTAGATCGGACTCATAGTGATCTGCTTGTTTTCAGCCTCCAAAGAGCTGGGATTACAGGTATGCACCACCACACCCAGTCTCAGCCATCGTCGGGGTGTGGCCTGCACGGTATGCCAGGGATGGGACCCCCACCCACTGCTCCAAGGCCTACTCTTGCCTATAATATTTCTACCTAACTTAGATAACAATAGTACTGATAAAAATATTTATTTTTTAAAAAATGAGATGAATATAAATCAATCAAAAGTCTGATGAAGAGAAAACAATTCTAACACAGAATGCTGCATGCAGTGTTAGACATGAAGAAATATTTTACGCACACAGTAACACAAATCAATTAGAAAAAGCTTTCTAAAAGTTAAAGAAAAAATAGATTTTGACCACAGGTGAAACTGAAGGTAGAGTATACATATGGTAAGGTGTTTAATTCACTAGGGTCATTCTATGAAACTGCTCAAATTCCAGAAAGACAAAAAAAAAAAAAAAATCCCGACACCTGGAGACACAATGAATAAAGTGGAACTCTTGAGATCTCAGCTTTAGCAAGACAAGTCAGTAGGAATGTAGAAGACAGTAAAAGGGAAATGCAGTATGTTCGGAAATGGGAAGGTGAAAACTTCTCTAAAGAATAATTATTAATCTAATGGAAAACCTTGCAGGTTTTTGATAAATATATTTGACCTATTGATGTGGTCAGAAAGGTCAGCCATAGGGAATGTGCTTTATTTCACCTTTCAGCTCATTTCACCAGTTATTACTATTTCATCCAATCTGCTCTGCTCCTGTCTCTATTTTTATACATTTTATTTTATTTATTTTTGTAAATAAAACTTTATTTATTTACTTATGGCCAACTCAGGCTGCCCTGGGTGGGGCTGGTGCAGCATGTGGTGCCGGGGATCGAACTGTGGTCTCTGTGATTGCCTAAACTTGCCTAAGGAGGCGCTTTAGACCACGGAGCTATCTCGTCAGCCCTATACATTTTGTTTTATGGGAGGAACATTTCAAACGTGTTGAACTTCTTCACTGAAACACGGGAAAAGTAATGTAGAGGCTTACATACCATGCCTTTACTTTTTTTTTCTCTTACTAAGTTCAGATCTCTCATTATTTTCAACACAAATAGTGAACAGACACATCTGAGCGATGTTAACAAAATAGAGCACAAAAGGAAAACCAGTTTTAAGATATATTAAAACTCTTAAAACCCAGGTATATTTAAATGTATACAAGGGCTGGCGAGATGGCTCAGTAGTCTAAAACATCTGCTGAGGAAGGCTTAGGTGGCCACAGGGACTGCAGTTCAATCCTGACACCACATGCTGTGCCTGCCCCAACCCCAGGGCAGGCTGAACCAACCATAAAAAAACTAAAAAAAATTAAAAGTAAACAAGTAATTTGCCTTATTGCTGTTATAATGCATTTCAAAATGTAAACATGCATTACAAGTGTTGCTTTGAATCTTTAAATGTCTTCCCAGATTAAAACAGAAAATGAGTTGGAAACTCAAAATTAAAGAAAATATATTCAAAGAAATACTCATTAACATGTACTCTCTAAAATACATTAGGACTATGAAGTAAACTCAAACCAGTATAGTTTCTTCTTTCTGGTAACACTTGGTAACATTTAGAGAAGTTTAGAATGGATGGACAATATTCTATAATTATGTGTGTTAGAAATTTAAACTCAGTAGCTCATACGGTTTACACAGTTAATGTTTAAAGAACATTTCTCATCAAAGATATTATAAAATACATATCAAGAAGATTATAACTTACAATGCAAAAAGTGCAATAGTTTTGTAATAGATACCAAGCAGAATCTTCCAGAGGTGCAGGAAACAGCTATAGTTTAGTTTATGTTTCTCCCATACAGATCAAGTATAGACAGAACATGCCGTGATCAGTCAATATCTCTTCCACACTCAATAATAACATTTTGACACCCCGCTGATACCCAGTGGTCAAGTACTGCTTCAAATCTGGATAAAAATCTGCATTCACTACTGACTTGCTCCAGCTAGAAACCTTAAGACTCATCAATCTCCCTCTTCAGTCTGTTTCTTCTACCTCCAACCTATAAATAAAATGAAGAAGCACCAGACGCTTTCGGGATTTACCCTCACATTGAGCTAAGATTTGTTAGAATATCTCACCTCAGTCAAAATACTGAAAGCATCCAGTTTGGGGCTGAGGGTGTAGCTCAAGGACAGCATGCTGATCTGCCATCTGTGAGCCTAGGTTCAATGCCAGCACTACACAAATATAATATAGAGATTATATAAAAACAACACTCAGAATAGCAGATGCATGCCTGTTTTCCTCTTCAGGAATTGATCTCACTCTATTGGTTTATTTTCTAATGTTCTACTTATGGTTGCAGTGTTACACATAGTTAATTGTTTATTGCCTCTAATATACCATTTTTGACGCTTTAACTGGAACTCCTACATCTGTTTTTTTTTTTTCTTTCACCTATTCAAGTTAGCTCTCTATACTCATTACAGTACTATTTTTTAAGCGTTATATCACAATATTATCCTCTTTAAAAAATGTTTTAATGGGCAAATGCTTGATGCTTGATGGTCTTCAGAATGGCATTATTAAAAGCCTTTAACAGAAGGACACTCACTTAGCAGGTGTACTGGGAATTCAACCCAGTAGAACTTTCCTTCTTGCCATACGAGAGTTCTAGCCACGAGGCACAAGACCGGTTCTTCATCCTGCTCTTTGTAGGCTCTTTCCAACCTACCAGTCGGAGCTTGTTTTCTCTGGTTTCTGTTACTGTGTATTTGTGCCACTAATCATAGTCACTAGCTTGATTGTCTTGGGAGTGGCCTTGAGGAACAGTCAGGCTCACTTTTCAGTGTGTTTGGGGCTCAGATCTGCTTCTTGGTCTCTTCCTTCCTAGCGAGGATCTGTGATGGGCCCCACAGCCTCATAAGGTGAGCAGCAGCACTGCCCTTCCAGAGCTTTCTGGCGCAGCGTTTCCACTCTGGGCTCCACTGAATCAGGACTAATCCTCTGTAACTGTGAACATAATTAGAATCTCTTGTACTCTAATTTGCAGCTGTTGAGTATTGTGTCACAGAGACTGGAAAGTTCACCAGTATAGAAGGCTCTCACCTGATGTGAAGGAGCAATTGAGAAAGGTTTGAAGAGGCATTGTAAAGAAGGCCTAGAATGTGGTAGACAGAGCTTGATAGGACATTGTGGTACGAACTCCAAAGGTCAAAATCATGATTGAAATTCTGAGGGTAAAGACCATACCCAGGAGATTTCACCTAGGAATGAGAACTCTACTTGTAACTGGAATGGAGGCCATGTATACTACATTCTAAGGGGGGGGGGAATAAAACTGCCTATATTTTAAACAAGGTTTAACAATTTGCAGATATATTAGTTCAAAATTGAAAGACTTATAAAATCTGAAGTGGGGACTCACATGCCTTGGAATACATACCTAGTATCTATGTACCCTGAATACTTGCCACTGTGCTACAGCACTTAATGTAATCCCTGTTGGTTTCAGTCTTGCTTTGATCCAATGTTTTCTACCTCCGTTCACTTACTTTGGGAGGAAAACTTAACTTGTGCCATTATGTCCTGGGAATATGTAACTTGGTTTTTACGTTTACGAGCGTTCACATCTGCAAGGCATCCTGCCCCGGGAATCCCCGTCTGGTTTATGCTCTCTCCTAGCTGGCTCCATTCCTCTTGAGGTCAGGGGCAACTTTAGCTTGAACTATGAACAGTGCAAGGTGGTGGTATTGTGTTAAAGCCAAACTTGGTACCCACATCACACCTGAGTTGTGCTTTGAGATGGACGTGAGCGTCGAATTGACAAGGGGGAGAAGTTGGACAGCTATGTTGATTGGCTTAGGAGCCACCGAGGGGATTGAAGCCACAGCTGTGACTGTCCCTGTTTAGGCTATGGTATTGTGTCCTGGGGGTCCCTACGTGGCTCATGATCTCTCCAAGCTAGGGCCGGGCGGGATGGCTCAGTGTTCTAGAGCGCCTGCTTGGGAAAGCTTGGGCAGATTCAAGAACCCTGGTTCGATCCCCGGCACCACATGCTGTGCCAGCCCTGCCCTCAGGGCGAGCTGAGCCGGCCATAAAAATGAGTGAATAAACAAAGGTTCTGAAATAAGAAAAGTAAATAAATAAATAAATAAGGAAAGAAAGAAAGAAAGAAAGAAAGAAAGAAAGAGAGAAAGAAAGAAAGAAAGAAAATGATCTCTCCAAGCTAGCTCCATTCCCCTTCTCCACCTCGAGGCCTCCGTTAGCTCGGACGTTTTCTTCTCCTTCCTTCTGATACCGACAGTTTTCTCATTTGGAGCCAGAAAATCGTGAAGTAGAAGCTCAGAAACCAAGAGCCAAGTGAGGCATTTCAATCTTTGAAATTTAGTTGTCAACGGGAGGCTGAGGCAGGAGGATCGGTGAGAGTTCGAGACCAGCCAGGGCTACAAAAGTGAGCTCAAGGCCAGCCTGAACTGCATAGTGCGACCTGAACTGCATAGTGAGACCCTGTCTCAGAAAAGACCAAAAAAAAAAAAAGAAAAAAGAAAAAAAAATTTAGTTGTCAGGTATTTTGCACATTCAATGCTAAAGCTGAATAATACTGTGTTTTAGATGATTTTATTTTTTCATTTTAATACAATTCTATATTTTTATTTATTTGTGCAGTGTGTAAAAGAGAGAAAAAATACAAAACAACATTGAGTCTCCTTCCATTTCCAAGCCCCTTAGCACTGGCCAGGCATACATCCACATACACACAGTGTGCTCATTGGAGCAGTAAGAACAGCTTTCATTGTAAAGAAAATAAATTTGGGGCCCAGCAGGATGGCTCAGTGGTCTAAAGCACCTGTTTAGGAAAGCTTAGGCAACTGCAGGGACCGCGGTTCGATCCCCGGCACCACATGCTGCGCCGGCCCTACCCTAAGGGCAGGCTGAGCTGGCCATAAAAATAAATAAATAAACAAACAAAAGTTCTGAAACAAGAAAAAAAAAAAGGAAAGAAATTTCACAAGACAAGATTATAAAGTGAATGTTACTGCCAATGTACATTTCATCCATGTGGTGTGGCTTAGCCACATATTCAGATAATGTGTGCCACTGATAATAATGCGGGTCCAGATTCTTTCAGTGTAAGTCTTATACGTAGTGTATCTGATGCGTGGAGAACACGATGGGCATTACTATTTAAAACTGGTCGTACTGAAAAGGTATTTTTCTAAGTTGTATTGAGAGTCAAACACATTGCTATATTTAGGATTCTGCGGAGTATAAAAATTGCCTCTTGAAAATGATGTGTTCAAGGCTATAACCTTTGTTTGTATTCTATGAAATATATTATGACCAATGAGTGAATTCTAATTTCCTCTATGTCATTTTCCTTTCAGTAACATGTGCTTCATCGTGACCATTTTAGAGGAGAATAATACTGGAATCACAGAGTGTACATTCTCTTTGCTGATGTTCTGGTCAAGGCTAGAAATAGAGCCTCCCATTTTAGATTTGCATACAGCTGAAAAGAAGTAGGGTTTGCATTTATGTCAAAAGGAAGTTCAGGGGATAAAAGGTAGCTGAAATGTGTGAATTGTGATAAGAAAGGCCTCTACTATGTTAGGAACATTTCTAACATTTTTACTGCTTAAATTCTTTTCTTCTTTATGGATCAGAAAATGTAGCCAGAATGAAAGTTTATGTTGGCATTCAAGTTGAATTATATGTGAACTTCCCAGGAACACTGCTATTATATTTATACTAGACATTTGAATGGCTTTACTACCGGCAAGGGTTATAGGAAAAATATCACCTATTTACATTTGTACAGGTATACAGAGGACAAGGTCAATGGTACAAAATCAGTTCTTTCATTCAAATAAATAAGGTCTGACCTATATGAATGTAAGGACAAAATATCCCGTGAAGGCAGATTATTACTGCTGATTTTGCAGTAGGCATTATGTTATTACTCTTGCTTCTTTGGGGTTGTTGCAGTTGTTCAGTTATTTATGGCAATTGTTCTAGAATTTAATTTGAATAATGATCTTGGTTATGAAAATCAAAATAATGTTCTAACCAGAAAATATCAATGTAGTACATAAAATGCTATATGTTGTTTGAACATATGTATGGTAATGTAGTTTTTATTTATACTTTGAGAGAGGTAACACATTTAAAAATTGGTAATAGCACTATTAAAGGTATTTCTTGTGCCTTGGCTATTTTGTGCATTTGAAAAAAATGGAAAAGATCAGGAATAGCTATGAGGTCAGAACTGATGGATAATACAGTTGTCTAGAAGTGGATAAGATTTAGTTGGTTAACATTTCTGTAAAAATAAAATCTGATGCATGTCACTTTACTAGATTTCAAGATTCATCCTTGCATTTTTACTGCATTATAATTTTGACTCTTAACTATCTTCTGACGGTTTAAGGAAGTTAAACATGGTTTTAAGAATGATACATAGAAATAATTGTAAACAACCGAATTTCAATTGTTAACCCCCCAGTCAAATCAGGAGAAAATAAAAAGAAAGGAATTCTAGGTATCTTGATGCCAATAGAACAAAAGGAAAGAAAAAAAAAAAAAAAAAAAAAAAAAAAAAAAAAAAAAAAAAAAAAAAAAAAAAAAAAAAAAAAAAAAAGGTCCAATGCAATAATGATAATGAACTTGCATACCACGGAACTGTGATGTTGTGAAGTATCCATGCAAGTCCTATTAAATTTTTAAAAATAGCTTGATTTTCGGCTATTGCCAAGCCCTGTCCTAGGACAGTTTCCACCCACAAGGCATACCTACAGACCCGCAGAGACCAGTAGCATGAAGGACATGCATTTACTGAAGAAAGCTCGATTTTCAGTAACTTGCTTAAGGGAAGGCCCAGCTTCTGATTCACTTCTCTCCTTTCATTTATGACATGAAAATGAAAAAAAAAAGATGAAATGATCAAAAACATTTCCTACCCAGTTAGAGTATGAACAGAATTTTATTTTATTTCACAAAAGCGATAATAATACTAAAACAGTAGTTCAGTGCTTCTCGAGTCAATCTTATAGAAATTATTAAGTCTGATCCTTTATGGGGTTGGGGTGTAAAGCTAATTTTATCTATATAAGTGTCCAAAACAGAAACAGAAAAATCATCATTACTATTCAATGAAACAACTCTCCCACTAGAATTTTATCCAGTAGAAATATTCTTACACATATCTGCCTCTGCATGGGCATATGCAAGAATGTCCAATACTATACTCAAGGTAATAACGATGTCAGGTAACAAAGGATGCATCAAATATCATTTGTGGTTTAATTGAAGAAGAGCAGGCAATTCCATTCAGTGGGATAAAAGGGCATTAGGCACTGTTTAAGAGATATGAAAAGCTGAAAAAAATTAGAAGTTGTAAGAAGAAAAGGATCCAGGGTACATGTCAGGAGTCCCAATTACTTGGGAAGCTGAAGCAGGTGGATCCCAAGCAGCAGGACATCTGGGGAATTCTGAGCAGCTCTGTCTCTAGATGCAATCAAAGGAGATAAAAATGAAAGGAGAGGAAAGGGAGGATGGTGGAGAAAAGAGAGGGAGAGAAGAAGGGAGGCAGGGAGGAGAGGTGTTGGAGGTCAACAATTGCTGTTCTAGATTATCCATAATGAGAGAAGAAAAGGGGTGAGTCCCGGAGACTCTACATTTTACCATGACAAGTGGCATCGATTTTTCAATACTTAGAAAATTATAGCCTTTTATGTATATTTAATTCAGTGATTGAAAAACAAGTGGAGATTGAAACTTTTATGTATTTTTAGGATCTCAATACATTTTATTTAATTATTTAATCTTTAAGATGAAATCATTCATAAGTATTCTTTCAGAGGATACTCCTAGTTCACGTAACCAACCTTGCTAAGCATACTGGTTTACTAGCACTTTCTTAATTTAAATTTACATACTTTAATTTCTAGGTACTAGACCAGGCATCTCGCACTGGTCCTCAGAGTAAGGTTACTAGCGCAGAGGAAATGCTCCAGATGAATATGGCATTTGATGACAGAGGGAAAATTAAATGGCCAGAGAAACCAAGAGTCAGAAAAAAAAATAATGAAGGCAGACTGGAAGACAATGCAGGAAAAGAGAAAAACAAGAATCAAAAACAATGAAAGAGGATTACAGTGCCAAAAGTGGTGGTGCATGCCTGGAATCTCTGCATGTGGAAAGCAAAGGCAAGAGGATTTCTGTGTTTGCAGGCCAGCCTAGGCTACTTAGTGAGTTCAAGGCCAGCCTAAACTGTATAATGGGACCCTGTCTAAAAAAAAGGGGGGGGGGGAACGGAAAAGAATTATGGTATGGAATCTGCTGGAACA
Source organism: Myocastor coypus (assembly GCA_004027025.1). Taxonomy (NCBI): domain Eukaryota; kingdom Metazoa; phylum Chordata; class Mammalia; order Rodentia; family Myocastoridae; genus Myocastor; species Myocastor coypus. The sequence continues at coordinate 20,414 of PVJA010003202.1, forward strand.
CAAAACAGGTAAAACTCTTGAAGATATAAGTTTAGGCGATTATTTCTGAATAAAGCTCCAGTTGCAAAAAATATGCCAAGAATCAACAAATGGGTTTACATCTAATTAAAAAGCTTCTGTGAAGCCAAGAAAACCATCCTCAGAAGAGAAAATTTATAAAGTGTGAACAATTATTGTCAGTCTATTCTCAGACAAAGGGTTAATACCTAAAATATATAAAGAGCTATAATATTACACCCTCAAAATTTAAAGGTTTAGTTACAAATGGAAACCAGAAATTAATATACATTTCTCAGGGGGCTGGGCAGATATCTCCGAGGCACAAGTGCCTGCTGGGCAAGTGCAAGGTCGTGAGTTCGAACCCTGGTCCCACAAAACAAAACAAAACAAACAAACAAACAAAAAAAAAAAATATATATATACATTTCTCAGAAAAAATAAATATAAACACCCAACAATACAGGAAAAATTAAGAGAAATATATTCTTTTCCTTTTTTTTTTTCTAAGCAACATCAATAGGGAGGTGGGTCATGCCCAAACACTGTACTCTGTAGAACGCTTGCAAGGACAATATGCAATATGTCAACTTTCAAAGAAAAGAAAGGAGAAAAGAAAAAGGGGGGAAAAAAGTAATGTTGATTTAGAAGGGTAAATGTTTAATTGTTTGATCAATCTTATATACCTATATGTATTAATCTAAACTGATCTGATGATGAAAATATGTAATATAACCATTGTTAAATTTAAACAATAAAAAAATATTTAAAAAAATTACTCAAAATTCCAAGGCTGGCTATTTGAGAAAGGCAAATTAAACAATACTGAGAACGAACAGTTAACATTAGGAAATCAACCAACAACAAATGTCAGAAAGACTATGGGGAGAGAGGTAGACTTCTGAATTGTTGGTGGCACTATACACTTACACACGCACTGAGAAAATCAGTATGGACTATTTTTAGGAATCTAAAAGAGAAAACAATAAATTCCACTGAGCCCAGGTCTTCCGCTTTGGATATCTTCCCCAAAGTGTCAAATGCATCACACCACAGTAAAGATTTGTATCCATGTTTACAGCAGCAAATTTCAGAAGACATCAGTCCTAAAACAGAGGGATGAATAAAGAAAATGTGGCATTTCTACACAATGGAACGCTGGTACACCAGAGAGAAAATAAATCTGAGTCATTTGTAGGAAAATGGATGCACCTTGGACCATAATGTTAAAGAAAATAGCCAGACACACAGGATAAATATTTCATGATTTCCTTCACGTGAGAAGTCCAAAGGAAGAAGACAAATTTTTCTCAAAAGAGGTGATAGAGAGATAAGGATAAGAGTGAAAGAAGGAAAGAAAAAGGAACAACAACAAAAACAAAAGACGCGGTGTGCGTTTGTACCTACTTCCTACAAGGGATAAAAGCCCTGAAAATGTGAACATGCACTTGAAGACAAAGGTTTCCGTCAACCTTAAAAAAAAGGAAAGAAAAGAAAAGTGTTTCCATTCCTTGACAGAGGAATTTTAATCTGTTTTGTCTAAAGAGACTGTCACTGGTAAAAGTTATGTCAAAAATGATTGATAAATCTTCATTTCCTATTCCTGTCGAGTCTTCAGACCAGTAATGACAAAAGCAGCTGACAGTTTTTACAAATTGTCTAAGTGTTTAGAAAGTTACTAGATAAGAAGCTATACTTCTTTTCTCCTATAAAATAAGTAAATGGGCTCTTAACATTTCTTCTGGATTTCCGAGAAGCTCAAAACGTTAATTCAGCTATGGAACTTGCACATGATTGGTAAAACCTGTGCACTTTAGTCAAATGGGTTGTCTTCTTAGTCGTAATAGCGTTTATTCACTAAAACTTTCAAATTTCAAATTCACCTCATTTCTGCTCATCTTTAAATTCCAACAAAGAAGCTGGGCGTGGTGGCGCATGCCTGTAATCCCAGCACTTGGAAGGCTGAGGCAGGAGGATTGGTGCAAGTTCGAGACCAGCCTGGGCCACAAAAGTGAGTGCAAGACCAGCCTGACCTGCATAGTGAGACCCTGTCTCAAAAAAGACAATGAATAAATAAATAAATAAATAAATAAATAAATAAATAAATAAATAAAATTCCAACAAAGATGCATCAGAACCTCATTATTCTGTGAATTAACATTGCAGTATCTGATTTCTTGCAATCATGTCACGGCGTTTATTAGAATGACGTATCATCTTTAGGGAAATGTTAGGTGCACTTTTGCCAGCATGCATAGATGTTCATAAGATATATAATAGCGATTAACTCTCTTTATTCCCATTGTGTTCAGAAAATATGTAAAAATATTGGTGATCTCTAGTTGCTACATGTTACACCATTTTGCAAAAATGCCATCAGAGGCTGTGTATTCATTGTGACTTTAAAAATGACTGTTAGTAAGCTATACATGTGCATTCTGGTTTGGGACACACAGCACCAATGAACACCTGTTATTGAGAAGCAGGAAAGATGGAAGATGGAATTGACATTGAATATCCTTTTGATTTTTATTTGCCTGCTCAGCCTGCCCAACGCCATGGCTGTAGTAGCATGTGGTGCCAGGGATTGAATTGCAGTCCCCTGTGCCTGCCTAAGCTTGCCTAGGTATGCACTTTAGATCACTGAATGACTGATTTATCTGGCATGCCCAGAATATATATATATTCTGGGCATGCCAGATAAATATATATATATATATTGCCAATATATATATATATTGCCTCCACAGAGGCAACCGACCAACTAGGGCAACAGAGAGTCTGTTTCTCTGTCTCTCTTATAATACATTCAGGTTATCGCCCAAGGCTGGGAAAGGTACACACACCCATAATCCCAGCAGCACTAAGATCCATAACTCCAGGAGTATTAAAACACATAATCCCAGTGGGTCAAGTGTTAGTCTTAAACTCTAGAAGTCCCAGACACATGACTTCATGAAGCTTTGAGGGGACTAGACACAAACCATAACATGTACTCATTGCTGTCATAGAAAAATGGGAATTGTTTTGGTGTTGTGTTACTTTGTAGTTGTTTTGCATTATGCTGGAAACTTATCTTGCTCTAGATGTCCCTTTAAAAAGTTAAATGTTTAAATTTTATAAACTAAAATGCATCACTACGAGCACCTCTATAGCATCAATTTCAGTGTGATTTAATATGTTCTGGCACTTATGTCTCAGTATTTGCCTAGAGGGTTCAAAGTTTTGGCAACAAAAAAAAAAAAATATGAAGAACAAATTTTTTCTCCTTTATTCCCATGAAATCACTGTGCAGATCAACTTGGAAATAGCGTAAAGATTCTTTAGAAAAGACTATTATTAGAAGTCCTATTTGGGGCTTGGGAGATAGCTCAGTAGTCTAAGGGCCCACCTGGCCGGCTCAAGGACCTGGGTTTGATCCTTAGGACTGCATGGTGTTGCCCCAGACCTCTTGGCAGGCTGTGTCTGCCCCAAGCTGGGCGTGGTTGTACATGTCTGTCATCCCAGCCTAAGGACACTGATATAGGAGGATCTCTATGATTCCAAGCTGCATAATGAGACCCTGTACTACAAACATACGTAAAACATTTTTCTAAAAAAATATAGAGATCTGGTTCAACCCAGCTATTCCTCTTATGAGTTTACTTCACAGAGCAATTGAAAGCATCATACCACAGTGATATAGGTGTACCTTTTTTTTTTACAGTAGCACAATTTATTATAGCTAAGTCTGGGAAACAACCCAACCGGCCATCAACTGAGGAATGGAAAGTATATATTTATATCTATAACTACAACTATGTTTGTATTTGTATCTATATCTGATTATCTATATATATAGATATAGATATCATTATAATCTCATATATAATATATATTAGCTATAAAGAAGGATAAACTTGTATGCAACTTGAAACCATATTCACATGTAAAAGAAATCAGACCATATTTGTAAGTATTGTATTGTCTCATTAGTTTGAGAAACTGAACAAGTAAATCAGATATAAAATATACAATAGATATTATGAATTGGGAAGAAAATGTTCAAAATAGAATACAAACTGTGATGGGGAAATGGGAATGGAAATAAGTGAAAAAGAAAAAGAAATAACAGCTAATTTCTCCTAGTTCATTGAGAGAAAGGTTTGTACTAGTATTGTTTGAGCAAGGTAGCCTACCTATATCTTGTACTCTAAATAAATACTATGAAGACAACACTATACATGGTCTTAATTATTGTAACTCTCCTGTTAACCTGTATTGAAACTCTGTCATCGTTATTTTTATTATGTTCTCTTTAAAATTAAAAAAAAGAAACCCAGACATTTCTGTAAGCCAATGTATTGACTTAACTAGCAAAAGGAAGTTATTTTCTTAGGAAAGTAATTTTTGTTTATGAAAGACTGGGAGAAACTAACTAAAGAGAATACCTTGAGGATAGGCGGAGGATCTAAACCAATACAAATCTAATGAAACGGTGAATGGTTGCCTGTATTTTACACGGAGGCATCAGGACAGAAGACAGAGGTTGCAGAGGCTGGGGACACAATTGGGGGCCTTGGCGTGAGGAGTCAGGGAGAATCTGTGAGAAAGCTGTTGTTTGTGCACACCCAGGACTTCAACAGCCAGGACATCTTCCCTGATTTGAGGAAAATGGAACATATTTTGTGCATAGCATGTATATTCCTGGTGCCTGCACACCATATTTGGTACCAATGTAAAACTTGTGGCCTGATTCCACATATTTATGGGACAATCAAGTGCACAAAAGTACATTTAATAGACAGATTTTATTATTCCTAACCTAGGTGTCATTTTTACTATTACCTTACATATTTTTAATATGTTAATTAAAATATTTTAGCTGTTAATTAAACTGTAAAATATTGCACACTAGTGGTACATTGTATGTTTTTTCAAAATATGTTTGTGTTGTATTAATATTCAAGTTAAGATATCACATCCATCTCCTTGAGCATTTATCATTACTTTGCAGAAAAACTACTGCATATAAGTTCTACTAGCCTTTCAAAATATGTAATTAAAAAAATCTTGCAGAATCATGCAGTATCACATAAGAAATATTCACTCTTGGGACTGGTGGGATGGATCAGCAGTGTAAAGTGCCTGCTTAGGAAAGCTGAGGTGGCCTCAGGGACCGCAGTTGGGTCCCAGGACCACATGCTGTGCCAGCCCCGCCCCCAGGGCAGACTGAGCCAGCCATAATAATAAAAAGAGAGAGAGAGACAGAGAGACAGATACAGAGACAGAGACAGAGAGACAGAGACACAGAGAGAGGGACAGAGAAAGAATGAAAGAAAGAGAGAGAGAGAGAGAGAGAGAGAGAGAGAGGAAGGAAGGAAGGAAGGAAGGAAGGAAGGAAGGAAGGAAGGAGGGAAGGAAGGAAGGAAGGAAGGAAGGCTCACTATTCTCTGGAATGAGGATTATAAATTCAAGCTCAACTTAGGCAACTCAGTGTCTTATCCAGATTCTATTTCAAAATAACAAATTACAAAAAAAGCTGTGATGTAGATCATGGGGAGAAAACCTCAGCTCCATCTCCTTTACAAAACAAAACTGAACTCAACTGAACAAATGTACCACAAAAAAATTCCCAACTCCCATCTTACCTAACTATGGTTTAGTACCCATTTGTCCATGAAATTTCCTACACCTCTTTCATCTTTCTCTGGTAATACAAATTCTATTCTAAATATCTATGAAATCCATACATCTATATTCTATATATAAATGGTAACATACTTGCCTTTGTACACCAGGCTTATATCGCAGCATAGTTAACTCCGTTTTATCCACATTATTGTAAATAATAGAATTTTATGCTTTCTGTGGTGGGATAGTAAATCTTGTACAACTACTACCGTAATACATTTTCTTTATCACTTCTTCAGTTGAAGAACACTTACATTGTTTGTATTATTTGGATATTACAACATATATATATATATATATATATATATATGTACTTGATCTTAAAGAAAGCTTTCCATATGTGAAGCATTTAAGCTGAATCTTGAAGGAAAACTCAAGATTAATACTTTAAAAAAAACAAGGAAAGATTAGAATCTCCAGCCCCACACTAACCAATGGGGTTGTACCCTGGGGGGAACAGAAGGTAAATGAAGGAAAGGGATACTGGCTACTTTACCATCTCCTGCTTGCCCTGTCACATATACTGTGTGTCTCCATCCCAAATGCCTTGCCTTGGTGCTAGTCAAGTATGAATTACAAACCATGGGCTCTATCTGTCTGTCTGTCTATCTATCTATCTATCTATCTATCTATCTATCTATCTATCTATCATCTAATCGATCATCTTTCTACCTATTTATTTATTTATCTATTTATTTATCTATTTATCTTTTTTTTTATTTGACTGTGAGTTTCAGAGTGTTATTTTCCCCCCAACAATGAAACACGCAACAAGGAGATTCCATATGGTTTCTAACTAAGAATGACACTTAGGAAAACTGGGAAAGAGGTCACTGATGTAAGTCATGAGGTAGAAACGGGTGGTTCGCATAGAAAGTTTGAAGAAGACATGAAGACTTAGAACTTGATAACCCAATGCAGGAGATGAAAGAGAGAAAATACTTGACATGTGATCAATCTGCGAAGGAGGACACAAGCTTTTCCTCTACAAATGTGCTTGAGAAGAAAAAGCCGTGGAAGATGAGGAGAGACAGAGAATTCTGCTTTGCTGATTGCTGTGATGTGGTGTGGTTTGCGTGTGCACACCAGAGCTTCCTGTTCTGAAGCAAGCTTGTGTTATTAAAAGACACTGGGATGTTTACCAAGTAGCACTTAGTGGGAGATGGTTGGCCTGGGTCAGTTCTCAGAAAGGATACACTTGGTTGACCTGACATCCCAGGAGCACCTGCCCTGTAGAGCTTCTGTGAGAGCACAAGCCTCGTCTCTGTCTGTCCTCTTTCCTCTGGCTTTCTGTCATCCCCTGACCTCCTCTTGGGCCCCTGCAGCTAATGTATGTTCTCCACCATGATGAGATGCTGTCGCGGCTGCCTGTAGCAAGCCGGCACCATCCTGTTTGGATTGTCAGGCACCAAATCTCTGAGCTAAGTGCACACTGTTTTCTCTGCAAGTAATTCACATTCAAGTATTTTGTTCTTAAAGTGGAAATTGTACTTAATTCTGGGCAAAACAATCCCACAAAAACACCTTTAAATTGGTTTATTTGATCCACTGATAGAAATCTAAGATAGGTCTTAACATGTCAGATTCAAAAGTCATTGAGATGGAGCTGTAATTACGGGACTCACTATTTATAACTAGTATTTAAAGGTGTTTATCTGGATAAACTTCTCATGAATAAAGCATAAATAGGAATAAAGATCCTTATTGTTGGATAACAATATATTCATTTAAGCAATCTCTATGATAATGTGTAGTATAAAATGTGTACTGTGTGCACTTATAGGGTACAAGTGCTTAAATTTTATTTTGTTTTCTAAAAATATTTTGCAGGACAACACAGAAATATTTAGTAGAGTAATGGGCACTATACACTAAGCAAATTCGTAAGCAATAACTGAATCAAAATTATATAGCGTCTCTGTAAAAGTCATATTATTGCCTCATTATATTTTCTAAAAAAGAGTGTTTGATACATTGCTGACCATAAACTTTAATGTTTTATAATAAAAAAATGAAGGAAAAATGTTGCAGAATTATAAAAGCTTCTATAAATATTGGAGATACACTGAAGAACAAGAATTCATAAAAAGCACTTGGTTTATGCTGAGACTGCATATAATATCAATTATATAATGTTTCTTAATTATCTATTTAAATTTTTTTCTTTTAATAGTGTCATTTCAATTTAACTTTCTTTTATCCTTTAAAGTCATTTGTTCAGTAAGGACTGAAACATTGTGGTTAATTCATTGAGAATTATTCTAAAACAGCAAAATTCAGACAGAGAATAGCCTTTGTTTGGTTGCTTTTTTTTTTTAATTGAATCTATATATTAAAGGTTAAAGTTTATAGTCCCTTGGTCCAAAGACCAACTGCACATTTGAAAACAGCATTATGATTTCTGATTTTTTAATTATTTATTATTTTTATTCTTGTTTCAGAACCTTTGTTTATTCACTCATTTTTATGGCCAGCTCAGCCTGCCCTGAGGGCAGGGCTGGCGCAGCATGTGGTGCCAGGGATCGAACCGCGGTCCCTGAAGCTGCCCAAGCTTCCCAAGCAGGCGCTTTCGACCACTGAGCCACCCCGCCGGGCTTCTATGATTTCTGATTAAAGAAAGGTTTAAATCTATCCTTTGCTCTGAGAAAAAGAATAGCTGTTTGTCAATCAGTCTCATGAAGAGTAAAGATGATTCTCAAAATCAATGTTAATAGTAATTACTGAGACACACAAATCCAGACAAAAATCAGAACGAAGGAATCCCACCCTCCACATAGCTACCCAGGTAACTTCAGAGCCCACTCTATGGCTCAGGTACTGCCATCTGTATTTGACAGTTCTCTGTAGGTATAAAGCATCAGTACTTCACCCTCTCATAAACCACATGACATTTTCCAAACAAAATTCAACATTAATAATATTACTTTTTTAATTTAATGTCAGAGGGAACCCTAAACTTGTGATATCTCCTTAAAACTTCCTAAAGGAAAATATTCCCCTAATAACAAATACCACCAGTCAGGGTTTTAGGACAATTGTCTTAGCATATGTACATGGAGATTTTATTATTTTCAAATATGTTTTTGTTCAGTTCAAGGAGTACACGTCCAGGAATACAAGAAAATATATTTTCACATAAACTATTCAACTTTCCACTATACTTTCGGCCATCAGTGAATGCTCACATGTTACTATATTTGTGAAATGTATTCATATTTTCTATCTTAAATGTTTTTCCTATAATTTCTGTGAAGATTAGTTTTCCTAATATTATTCCAATAAATTGACTATCCTGCTGTAAATTTTGAGATTTCTCCATTAAAAAGGAAAATAAATGATTGTAATAAAAATAAGACAATAACCATATTTATACTGTGCTTTTAACTGGAATTTTCTTTAAAATGTTTGATATACATGATGATAGTCCTTCTGAGTTTTTCAGTTATCTTTTATCATTGCAGTTCATCTTATTCTTTATCATCTGTATTTGCAAATGTTTTACATATGTTGATATTATTAAATTTGTAATTTTTATAAACCAAATTTACTCCCTTCTCGTAAAACTTTTCCAAGTTATCTCACTAATTGAAGACTTCAGTGCAGATTGTAACAAATTTTCAAGGTTATGAAATTTTTATTTTTGTAAGTCTACCTGTTATTTAATTCTATAATTATATTTTCAAACTCCTATATTCATCATGTATCCTCATCTCAGAGTATGGTCCTCATCTTCCCTACGGAGCCACAGACTGGTGTGGAGGGAGAAGATATCAAGCTCTGTGTTCCAGAAAACTTTTCTTTTTTACACTTAACAGTATTTCAGGGAGCTTAGGAGACACTTCAGGGCTTTAGCTTCTGTTGCTACCACAGTATGCAGACCTTCTGTACTCACGGGAAATCATACTTCTTTTTCTGCTCCTACCTAGTCAGTTGTACCATAGGAAAGAAAAATGGGTTTTCATCTGTGATATCCAGCTTATCCCAAAATAATGAAAAAAAAAAAACAAACCTGCCCATTGTAATTTCCCACTACTATTTATATAAGTTTGTTTGTTCGTTCATTTATTTATTTATTTATTGCATTTTAGGGAAGACTCTCCAAGATGTTCAGGGTCTCACTACCTGAACCTACTCAGGTTGATGATCGTCTATTTATAGCCTCCCAAGAGCTGGAATTACAGGGCGTGTCACCATGCTCAGTCTCAGTTGCCCTCCCAGCATGCCCCTAGGGGTGAGGACTGCTTGGTAGGCCTGAATATTGAAAAGCCCCTGCTCCGTGCCTGCTTGCAGGCACTTTAATTCGCTAAGCCCTTTGGCCAGCCACTTATGTTAGCATTTTATTAAAGTAACAGGCATAATAGAAGGTCAGTATCATAATTCCTTACAGCATTTATTGGTAATAAAACAAAAGGTTTTACCATCATTGCTAACAAATCTGCTAAAATCATCAAATTAATTAGTTCTTTTTTGGGGGCGGGGTGTACCCGGGATTGAACTCAGAACCCTGCATTTGCCAGACCAAATTAATTTTTTAATCAGATATTTATTTTCTCCTGAAACAAATTTCTAGAAATCATTACTCTCTTCAAATAAGACATTTTTTGTCTGTTTCTCTATTTTCTTTAGAATTTTTTTTTAATGCTGACAAACTTTGGGGAATTTTACTCAGAATCTCAAGTGGAGCTTGTAAAACAACTACAGAACTTTGAAATAATGTGACCAGTGCTGATCAAGTCATCACATATTTTGTTGCTATTTTTAAAGGAGAAGAGTTTGACAATTCTGGTGTAGCTATATGGTGTCCTGAAGTTTCTTATTGATCATAATGAGATCAAGAAGACTAATAGTTGGGCCGGGGATCTAGCTCAGTGGCATAAGTGCTTGCATGGCAAGCTCAAGGTTGTCAGTTCAATCTGCAGCAGAACAACAACAGCGAAAATAAAGACTAAGGGAAGAATAATATTTATATTTTAACTAGCTGATGTGGAAATTGCATGGCCACTGTTGACCCTGGAGCATTAATCATTTTAGGAGTGTTTCTACCTCCTATTGACTTATACCTCCCACTGTCACTCATCCTTCCACACGGTGTTCACTTTAAAGCTCTACCAGGACACTGGTAAAAAGCCTTACAGACACTTGACATCTTTCCCATTTACAGGCCAATGAAGGATTTAATAGGCAGAAAATAAAGGAAAATCTAGGTGCTCAGTAACGGAGTTGACTTTACTCATAGTCATAATTGGGCCACAAAGAGCCAATTCTTGACTCATCTTAAAAATACAGTGAGAAATATGAAATGGCTTATTCAGTAATATCAAAAGTATTTAATAGGCCTTGTTTAGATCTGCAAAAATGCCAACTATACCTAGCAATCCTGGATAAGAGAGTAAAATTTGCTCTTTGTAGAGGCAAAGCCTTGATTAGCTGCAGTCTTACCATTCTCTCATTAGGAAGTCTACACCCTCAGACAACGCTTCGTTGAAAATACTGTTTTATATCCTTTCATGAGCAAGCTTAGGAAATGTTCACTTAAAAAATTAAACTGGGACTGGCAAGATAGTTCAGTGGACCAGGCACCTGCTTAGGCAATTTCAGGGCCTGAGGTTCAATTCCCAGCATCACATGTCATGCCAGTCCCAACTCTGGGACATGCTGAGCTTTCAACTGAATCCAGGCATGGTGGTGCATGCCTGTAATCCCCGCCCTGGGGAAACTGAGAACAGGAAAATCACTAGGGGTCCGAGTTGTGTAATGAGATCTTATACCAAGAACATTAGAAAAACAATTATTCTAACTCATAACTCTTATTCACTTAACAAATCTCAATAGCAATTGCTTTTATTGCCTATTGACCAGAATATTTCCTTGAGTGTAATACACACTCTTGTGTGTTTGGTGCATATTTTCTTGGACATATGTTGATTAAAAAAAGATATCCTTGAGTAAAGGAAATATACCATGTAGCTCACATGTAATTTGTTCTTCCAATTCTTTTATCTGAAGTTTCATCATTATGTAATGCACGAAGCTGACTTTAGCAGAGAGAGAGCCACAGGAAGTGTATTTGTGACCCTTATATTTGCTAGCAGAGAACACAAGTATATGTTATGTGTTTCCCTGGCCTAGCAGATCTTTGGCAAAGAGTTTTGAACAGTTTCTGCTGTTTTTATATTACCTGGGTTTCCTAATATATTAACAACTGGTTGGATAATATACGATTTTCTGCTTCTAATCCATCAGTGATTAATACTATGATCCCAAAAAGGACTTTTGTTTCAGAACTGTCTCTGGCCTAGGTCTATGCCTTAGCAGTGCAGTTCCCTTCTGAGCCATCATCCATTTTGTTTTATTTTGAGTGTGTATTTCAGTATGGGGCATCTCTGAGAACAGAACAAGTCCACTTCAAATCTTGCTTTATATTTGTCTGACCAGAGAGAAATGCTGTGACTCAAGAATCTATGAGTATCCCAAGACTCCTCTGAGTATAAGGGCATAAATTCTCATTTGTTGCTTAATGGATAGCCCTAAGACAGTATTTCTGATTGCCTTTTCTAGCTTCAATAACAGTTTTAAAATCTAGCAAAATATTCCCACTGCTCACCAAACAGCAGGACAAGCCGATAACCAGAAACTTCCATAGAGGATCAATAAAGCCTTTTGGGTTTTCATCAGGAGAAAACAAAAGAATTTTGTGCTTTGCGGTGATGAGATATCTGGTTATTAAGAAATTCTACCATCAGGTTTGGACTAGTGAAAAAAATCACAGGTGGAAATTTGTATGTGACAAACTCATCCCGAATTTGTCCCTTATGACACACTCTTAAAAATAACACCTCTCCATAAGAGACCTTCTCTGTGTTTCTTTATTCTTAATCCAGTGTCTCTCTGCTGTGAGAGATATAATAAACCAAATTCCTGGCTTCAGTATTACCTGATAACCTTTCCTGGTTAAAAAAAAAAAAAAAATGTGTATTAAGCTGGGTGTGGTGGCGCACGCCTGTAATCCCAGCACTCGGGAGGCTGAGGCAGGAGGATCGGTTCAGGTTCGAGACCAACCTGGGCCACAAAAGTGAGCTCAAGGCCAGCCTGAACTGCACAGCAAGACCCTGTCTCAAAAAGACAAAAAAAAAAAAAATAAATGTGTATTAACAGTCACCTCCCATTGAAGTTATAGCAAGCAGCTTTTGAAATAAAGTTCTGGAACGCAAAATTCGAGTGGTAAGTAGTTGTGATTTATTTCTTCCAAAATCATAGTCTGTGAGGGTTTTGTTTGAAGCTATTTCCAGTAGCATGATACAGTTGGCCCCTAAGAGCCTCCTGAGAAGATTGTGTCACTGCCCTCTGAAAATATTTTAATGGTTATTTCTGCTTAGGGCTTCACCCAAATTCATATTTCATTTTATGAATAGAAATTGTGCTTGCTGACCAAGAAACATTGTCTAAAAGGGAGTTAGTAGAAGCAAATCTGTCACTGAAATCATTCCTTTAAGCTTATGAGTGATATATTGCTTAACACCGAGAATTCTCTAATGCTTTAATGTCTTCCATCACAGAGGACCAAGACAATCCAAAGTTTCCTATTAAATATGATTAAATGGCAAATATAGTAAAATGCCCCTGTGAAAAGAACAAAGTGCATGCCTCTTTCATAGATCACAATATCCATTAAAATTATGCATCACGTAAAAGTTACACAACCATTGAAACCTAGCATTAATCTTACTTTGCGAATTCCAGAATGCACCATGAAGTCGTGCCAGTAACATTAATATTTAAACATATAGCCCTGCTGCGAGGCCTCTGAATTTTTTAACTTATTAACACAATACCTTCAGGGTTCCAGAGGCATTTGCTCTTGACCTACAGCAACCTACCTGGATTTTCGGTAATCGGTGGTCTTTTGTTACTTTGTAAGTAGGACAGTTTTTCATATAGCCAGAGAACTATGTACGGGCTTATTGCTTACCGCTCTTCTATAAGCAATAAGGCTTGCAGCAGGGATACTAACAACTTCTGTAAAGTAGCATATTTTGTCATCTCCAATTTTCTTCACCCTTCGATATATTTAAGCTGTGCATTTGATTTGAAACCTTTGATCTTTGAATACAGTTGGTGGTATTTAAACCACCATCTGCAGCGAACCATTGCCTTACACTAATAAATGTTGTTAGCCTGATTTCCTGCCTTCAAATGTTCATCACTGTCTTAGTTACTTTTTACTCGTTGCTGAGACAAATACCCGACACTCAAGATGAGGAAGGAAAGGTTTATTTAGCTCACAGTTTGTGGAGGTTTCAGTCCATATTCGGCTGGCCCAAGGCTGAGTGGAACAGAGCAGAGAGCATCCAGCTCATGGGGATGGAACAGCAACAAAATGGCGGCAGAGGTAGCCAACCAACATGGCAGCAGAGCAACAGCTGTTGGTCTAGTCTGTCTCTCTGTCTCTCTTTATATTACATTCAGGCTCTCCGCCTTAGCCCCCGCCTTAGGCTACACCCATAATCCCAGAAGTACTTTGATCCATAATCCCATCAGTACTAAAACCTATAATCCCAGGGATCATGGATCAAGTCTCAAATTCTAGAAGTCCCCGCCCAATGACTACAGGAGGCTTTGGGGGGACAACTAGACATAAACCATAGCAATCAGTCTTGTAATATCTCTCTTCTTCTACCATTTGAGAGATATTCATCATGATGGCCTATAAGTTTATGAACAATCTGCCAGATAGCTTTAATGTGAGTTCATATAAAGAGTTTACACTTCAAATTCAAAAGGCCCATACATCTTATTTTGTATGTAGCTTTGTGACTAATTTTATGTATGCAAATAATCAAGAATAACAGGGTTATCAGAGAAGTGTCTGGGTTATCTAATGTTGGTCAATAGGTATGTTTTTTTTCTGAACCTTGGGTCAAATAATAAGGCTTCTGACGTGTCCCTTCTGCCCAGCCAAAAGTATTCACTGTCTCAAACTGAAATCTTACTCAACTAATTATAACATGTATAAGACACTGTACCAAAAGACTTCTTCTATTATTGGTCCTATCTAAGAAATTCAAACCTAACAACCGTAAACCCCAGATTGCTGCTACAGACCTCTTTGCTTCAAGACTTCCTTTCTGCTTTGCTCCTCCTAACTTGCTGAATTTCCTATCTATATGGAGTTGTCAGCTGTCTTCTTTACCCCCATATATTTTCACAACATAATAGGAAGGAGAAGAGAGAAAGCTTGGAATGCAGATATTTCATTTCATTATAGGTGGCAAATCATCCTTATCCTTTGTTTGACTCATCTCTTCCTGCTAGTAGACTTTCAGCATTAATGTGGACACAGTTAAGTTGATAGCACTAGATCCTTTCCCAGCATATAAAATAAAAATAAATTAAATAATTAACAATATATACATTGTGATGATTTTGCTTTATTTTCTTTCTTTCTTTCATTATTTATTTATTTTTGCAGAATCAAAGATTGAACTCAGGTCCTTGCACTTGCCAGGCAAGCGCTTATTCTACTGAGCTATCTCCCAAGCCGCTATTCCTCTTTTAATATAGATTACAAAAAATATTTAATTTGTTGATAAGTTCTTTTTTTTTTTTCTTTAGAATTTTTAATTTTTTTTTCTTGTTGCAGAACTTTGTTTGTTTATTTAATTTTATGGCCGGCTCAGCCTACCCTGAGGGCAGGGCTGGTGAAACATGTGGTGCCGGGGATCAAACCGCGGTCCCTGACGCTGCCCAAGCTTTCCTAAGCAGGCGCTTTAGACCACTGAGCCATCCTGTCGGACCCCTATTGCTAAGTTCTTTATTGTTCAGTAAATCTAGATATTAACAGGGGCCAGCAAGATGCTTCAGTGGCCTAAAGTGCCTGCTTAGGAAAGATTAGGCAGCCACAGCGACCATGGTTCGATCCCCAGCATCACATGCTACGCCAGCCCCATGCCCAGGGCAGGTTGAGCTAGCGATAATAATAATAGAAAAAATCTAGATATTAACGAAGAGTAGTTTACAAAAAGTTTGAGTGGAAAAGGACCTAAAATCACAGCACTCTGGAGGATGAAGCAGTAGGATCTTGATAGTTCTAGGCCAGCCTGTACTACCTCATGAGCTCAGCAATACCCTAAGCTACATAGTGAGACCCTTTCTCAAGAAGAAGAACAATAAAAAAAAACTTTAATGCTGTATGTTAATTGCCATATAACTTAAGAATATTCCAAATCTATTTTTAGACAATAAAAATATTTGGATCAACATCACTGAGGATTTTTTTCTGAAAATGTTGACAAATTATTTTCTCATTAAAGAAATACATAATTAAGACACCATATAAAACCTCATAAAACAGCATTTGGTTTTATATGCTTTAATATCCATTGTATAACAGCTCTGTAATTGCTTTGAGGGGAATACAGAGAACAGAGATGGTGAAATAGTACCCAAATAACAGAATTGAATTTCTGATTTAAGAGGCCAGTGAGAGGAAAATTACATAATTTCTAATTTATTTGCATAAAAATGATAATAAATGTTTATAGAAACAGATATTTCTCATATTTTTAAATTCTGCTATCCACAAGGATATCAGTTACAAAAATGGTGAAGGAAGACATCAGATCCTCTTGACAGATGGTATCTCCCTTTGAGTCATGTTAATACGTTAGCCTACATTTTTAGGGAGGTTGGGACTTTTTTTGAGACAGGGTTTTCACTACGTAGTTCAGACCAGTCTTGACTTCGCTTTGCACCCCAAGATGGCCTGAACCTTACAGCAATGCTCCATCCTCCTGTCACAGCTTCCTGAGTACTGGGATTATAATCATGTGCCACCTAGCTAGGACAAACGTTTTAGTTTTGCTAGTATCTTAACTTATGCCTTATATTGCTAGTATTTTGTTTTAGTACTGAACATCATGTATAAGACTATATAGCTAGATTACATGAGATAAATTTCCCCTCAATGCTGAAATAGAAGCTTAAAATATACATTCTTTGAAGTGTAAGTAAACAAAAGCATAGCAAAGGAAAAATTGATATTAAAAGTTACTGAAATTGAGTATTATGCAAATATAAAATTGTCAAAAAGAAAGTTTAAGAGCCACCACTCCCAGCTGAGAAAATAAATTTTGAAAAGACATTTGACTTTCCTCAAGAAGGAAATATTTCTATAGGAAAGAATCAAGGAATATGTGCATATATACATAAGAAAAGAAAAAAAATATAGGATGTAAAACCCAGTGAGATCAGTTGAAATCCAAAGAAATTGAAAATATGATTATACTGGAGGAAATCAAGACTAGCAGTTGCAGAGAGAAAAAATCAAAATTAAACTCATTAATTTGTGAGTGAATATAAATGTCCTATAATATAGAATAAAGTGATTATGAGCAAATTACAAATATCAGGAATTTTTCTGGTTATGATATGGAAATAATGATGAGAGAACATTATTATTGTGACTAGAACAATTATAAACATAAACACAATCAAATTTAATGAACCAGTTTTAATAAAACTAACAAAAGAACAACCTTAATCACATTCTAATTTATTAAATGCATGTTTTATGTAAGAAACTGGGCTAAGTTTTTGGAAACATTATCCAATTAAACTTTAAATGACGTTGGTAAGTAATTATCAAAATCTAATATTTCTTGAATATTAGACTTCTGTTATCTTTTGGGAGTGAATGCTACAGAGAGCAAACTGTACACCACGCACCCCTCCATCATCTCACCCACTACCCTGCATACTTCCATACATCAGCCAATTTCTGAAAATGTGCTCCTGTTTTTTTTTTTTTTTTTTTTTTGCCTTTTTGAGATAAGGTCTCAGTATGCAGTGCAGGCTGGCCTTGAGCTCACTTTTGTAGCCCAGGCTGGTCTTGAACTTGCACCAATCCTCCTGCCTCAGCCTCCCAAGTGCTGGGATTACAGGCGTGAGCCACTACTCCCAGCTTGTGCTCCTGTTCTTATATCCAGATTTGTAAGCTTATAGCCTCCGTGGAGGCCTTTCTCTTGAACAAGGTCAGCCTCTGGAAAAATTTTGCACAGGGTAATCATACTCAGACAAATGTCGAAAGCCTATCCACTGTTCCCTCTCTGGCCTTATGCAATTCCTGTGAGTCATCCATTCATTATGGTGATGGTCGCTTGGTAGACATTCCCAGACCACTAGACACAAATCTACTTTAAGGAGCTTTGAGACGTCAAGGTTTCTCATTTGCTTACTATATCTGTTCATTTGTTTTCTTTTAGGATGGTGTTTGAGCAAAATGTGATGCTAGTATTGCTAGAAAGGTTAACTTCACTCTACTCTTAGGCCTCTGTTAGGTTAGTCTTATTTCTTGATTCTGAATGACTAATTATTGTATCCTCTAAACTTGTATTTTCCATCACTTTTCATGCTTTGCATCTGCATTAGAAATGTCTCAGGCCAGCCAGATAGCACAGTGGATTAAAGTGTGTGCAAGCAGGCATGGGCCCTGGGGGTTCGATTCCCAGACCTGACATTCCAGCCCTGGCCTCAAGGCACATTGAGACAGCAATTGAGACTGAGTGTGGTACACATGTCTGTAATCCTAGCTCTTGGGAGGCTGTAAACAGGTGGATCACTATGAGTCTGATCTAGTAGTGAGACCCTGAACACCCTGTAGACCCTTCTCTAAAAATAGAAAACAAAATTTAAAAGAAATTTCTCTATAGAAGGAAAATATCATTTGCTTTGGAATTACCGAGAGCAAAACAGACAAACATTAAATTTTGGTCAGATCTTGAAAGATAAAGATCTACTGGAAATGTCAGATATAAGAATAGCTTTTACATCAGTTTTTGGAGAGATCAGTTGCATCTCTTTAATGTTGCTGTCTGAGACTGCAACTTACTGAATCAAATGTAAGCCGTCACTCTTCAGGACTCTCAGTGCTTTAAACTAACTGATTCATGATGCTACCAGGGTAGATTAGAATCTTAAACCACCATTGTAAATCACTAGCTTGATTGTCTCATCGACTGTTAGTAAAAGAAAATACAGCTTTAGCTGTATCTGGAAATAAGCACAGTTCTTCTGTATACTAGGCCTAGCACTACTACCTTCAATGGGTGTAGGGCCCTGAAATAATTCTTAACATATATGATAATTCAGATCTATTTTCCAGTTTCCACTGTTCGCTGAGTACTACAACGACATATAGCATTACATTCTTTGTGAAAGAATTGGAGAGATATAGTAGTTTCTGATACATCGTTCTTAAAAGTTGGCCCAAGAATGCTGAAATGCCTGAAATATTTCACTGTCTTAGGCCAAAAGGGAGAGAATGCCATAAGTACTTTTTTTTTGTAAAGGTGTTATAGGTATGGTATTGGCTTTCTTCTTATGACAAAAATGACAGGGTGCATAAGTGGAGAGAGGCCTAAGTCATTTCCAGGACAGAGAACTTATGTGTTGTGGAGCCTTAATGTGCTGTCATTTGAAAACCACATCAAAAGGCAGAAGAAACTACTGTACAATGTGAAAGAACTTGGACTTTGCCTCCTGTGGAAATTTACCTCCAGCTGAGTAAAGAGCTGTGGATGACATAACAAAGGCTGTCAGTGTGGACACCAAAGACCATCTGTATTCACTTCGGGGGACACTGGTGTCATCTCACAGCTAGACAGGGTTCATCTCGCCATTGTTTATGTCTGAGACTGATGCTGGAAAATGCAATGCGTGTTTAACTCAAGTTTAAAATCGAACTATTTTGAGCTGCATGAAACTCTCTGAATGTAACTAACAAAGGCAGCATTGTTTATGTGTGCTAATGGCTGAGTAAAAGGTATTTTTTCACTAACAATTATTTATTAAACACATACTCTGTTCTAGGCACAATGTCCTGTTTCTGAAACCATAGTATTATACCTATTTCAACCTAGCTAAACTCATTTTGTTTTAATAGTGAACCCTGGGCTCTAGAATAATGCTTCAATTCTTTATTCCTGAGTTAATGTTAGGAAGCAAGGACAGTGCCCAAAGTATTTGAAAGCAAATTTTTGTTATTTATTTGTTTATTTATTTATTATATTTTTGCAGAACAAGGATTGAGCAAAGTCTTCGCACTTGTCTGGCAGACACTTGTGCTCCTGAGCAATGTCCCTGGTCACAAATTAATTTTCTGCAGTAATATTTATTTATTAATTATTCTCGCCAATTTAGTTGAGTCTGAATTTTCAAAAGTTTTTACACTGGATCATGTTGTCTGCCCTGTTTCCAGTCCCACAAGAGTGAGCATCGATGGAGACAGTGGTTGTGCTTCATGTCAGTGTGTGAACAGAAAATGTTTTTTGGTGTTGAAATGACAATTACGGGCCAGGGAGATAGCTCTGTAGAATAAGCGCTTGCCTGGCAAGTGCAGGGTCCTGAGTTCAATCCCTGGCACTACAAACTAAGATAAGATAAGGCAAGATAAGATAAGATAAGATAAGATAAGATAAGACAAGACAAGATAAGATAAGATGAAATGAAATAAAATAAAATAAAACTCTTTGGAGCTAGGTAGATAGCTCCTTGGTACAAGTACCAGCCTGGAAAGTACAAGGTTGTGAGTTCAAACCACAGTCCCTACCACCACACAAAAAAAATGACAATTAGTCCTATGACATACAGTGCACACATATAACATGCGTACACACACACACACACACACACACACACACACACACACTTATTCTACAAATCACATGCACTTAACATTAACAACAATAAGTGTACAGTCAAGCACTTTGCCTTCTAGGACTTACGTCTTCAGTTCCATCATACTGACATTTATTGCTTAGCAATTATCTATAAAATTCTTTCATGTATTTTTTCAATTTTAATTCTTTTCTTTCTAAGGAACAATAAAGAAAAAATCATACACACCTAAGGAATTCCTTGTGGCATATGACATTTAGTATTTTATTAAGATATTGATCATAGGAAACAAATGTCAAGGCAGGATTATCTTCAAATATATATTTTTTTCACAAGAGAATAAACTTTCTGTATTGCTTAACTGCAACAGAAAAAAATGACATTTAACACGTTAAGGAAATATATTTAATTGCTTGCTACAGTTTCTATACAAATGGGTGCATCTATCAAAATTTTCTCTATGTATGAATTTCAAAATCATTTCATATATTTTGTACTATAAATTTAGATATATATCTTTGATAACTAGTTTTATGACTTCATCAATCATGCTTGTAACTTTAATTCAGTATTTAAAGTTTGTGTTTGTATGTACTTAAAATAATTTATTTTATATTAATAATATTACCTGATAACTTCTCTATTAATATTTCGGCAATAGTGTGTGTTTTCTGATTTAATTTTTGACTTGAGCCATAATTCCTATTGTTTTTAAATTTTTATTTTAAGGAGAATAAAAAATAATAAAATAGCCGGGCGTGGGGGCGCACGCCTGTAATCCCAGCACTCGGGAGTCTGAGGCAGGAGGATCAGTGTGAGTTCAAGACCAGCCTGGGCTACAAAAGGGAGCTCAAGGCCAGTCTGAACTGCATAGCGAGACCCTGTCTCAAAAAGACAAAAAAAAATAATAATAATAATAAACAAAATTGAGAATGTTACACAATTTTTTTAAAAAAGATGATAGAAATTCAACAATGATTTTCATAGTGCACGCTGTGAGCTTCAAAGCAGTTGTTCAAATTTATGATTCCAATTTTCATTTGAATGCATAGCAGGTCAATTAAGATTTAAAACATTAGAGAATGTTTACACTATTAAATGTTCTCTGTAGATAGTATGATAAACATTATTTTAAGAAATTATATGTCACATTTTAATATGATATGCTTATCTCAATCCTATTTTTTTATAATTGCAAATATTGAGATTTAGGCAATATTTTAGATATTTATTTATTGAAACATCAGCTTTCATGTATAAAAGAAGTATTCTATGAGATATTCTGTGTCATACAAATTTTTAAAGATGCTAATTCAACGAGACATGGAGATGCAGGTCTATAATGATAACTCTTAGTAGGCTGAGGCAGGAGGATCAACATAATTTGGAGGCCAGCCTGGACTACATACTAAGTGAAAGGTGAGCCTGAAGTGAGTAAGGAGACCCTGTTTCACAACAAAACAAATCATTAACCCTTTTTGCATTAAAATTAAATTTGAAAACTGACATTTGTATTATTCCAAAAGACAAGATTTTCCTGTTCTCAGTTTAGTAGAACTAAAATTAACAATAATTCTCAGCTCATTCTACTTTTTGTGTAACTAAACTTTTGGAAGTTTTTCTAAAATAATTATATTTTGTTTAAGGAGCAGTATCCTGTAGTTAAATCAAATTATAATATTTTGAGACAGCAATTAAATTTTCTTTACCAAAAAAAAAGAAATTTGAAGATTGCCTTTGGATACCATTTCTTTTTTGTATAAATATTCATTAAAAAAAAGATGAAATGAGTAGGAACAGGAAATTTAGGAGGTGAAGAAAGGAAGAAGAGAGAAAGGAAAATAAATATAGTCATAAGTAGAAAATAGTCATATATAATCAATATTAAACCTTTTGAAGAATTTTTCAGTGTGAATAAATAATGTAAAGACAGAATCATGTATAAAATAAAATATATTTGTATATTTTCTGAAGTGAATCTATTTTAAATAGAAGGCATATAAAGGAGAAAATAAAATGTGTTCACAGAGCACATAATCATAGGAAAGGTGAAGTAGGTCTATTAATTTCAGACAGCATGAACAAAGTATCAGAGATATTGAGCATTAAATGTTAATAATGTGATGATCAATCCTTTAACAAAGCCTAACATTTTTTTCAGAGACTCAGAACGCCATACTTTTTATGGCAATATGACCTTTTCAAAAACACATTGGTAGTACATTCCCAATCACTGATGTAATGCCTATTGTTGTCTTCCTTAGTAGTTATCCAGAGCACAGGATGTAGACGTGATGGTTTTTCTAATCAATGTTGGTACAAAAAATTTCTTCTCATTGAACTAAGATAAAATAGTTGTATACATAGCCCAGGATTCCATAATTGCAATGGATTATTGGCAGAACTGGCAATGTGAGAAGCTGTTGATTTAAGCCTTTTACAGCTCAGCATACTAATCTAGCTTTACATTTTATGCCTCATGGTTAAACTTTTCTGCTAGATGGTTAAGAGCAAGTTAAAGAAAGACCTGTAGATCAGAACATGTAACTTTTTTATCTCCCAAGGTCAGCCTAATCCCCTCAGGATTTACCTTGATACCATGTACAGTGCTTTGTAGAACTATTGTCAGTGTCAGTCATCTGGATGAGTTATGGCCATTGCTTGACCAGTTTGGTCTCTGTGAAAGCCTTAAAGAATGTTTCTTTCTCTAGGTGACTCTCCTTAGACACACTATACATCATTAATCCCTTTCCTCCTGGGCCCAAAATTTCCTTGAACAGAAAATTTGGGGCAACACTGAGTTACAGGATATTATAGCACAGCTTCTCTTATGTCCTGAGTCCTCACTGACCTTGAAGTGCTAGGGCCAAAATATTGGCAATTCTTGTAGACCTTTTTCAGCATTATATTGCATATATTTTTTAAATTTATTTTATTTTATTTTAAACAATAAAAGCAAATCATAGAACCAAAGACACAAACACGGTAATATACCATAATGCAAAAACAAGACTAGCATATTAACAATGATTGTGATAATACCTTTATTCAAACCTATTTTTATCATCAAAACTGTTACTCAGATTAACAGATATACTTATGAAAGATTAAGCAAATAATTGAATATTTAAACTTTCTATGATCCTTAATTTTTTTCCTATCTCATTTCCATTTTCAAAAATGCATTTTAAAGAGACTATAATAATAATTGATAAGGCATTAGAAATGGAACATATTTAGCAGACCAAGATGAGAAGTATCCAACCATGTTATTTGTATTACACATTGCTGTCCTCGATGAAATTGCTTAGATTGCACTTATCACCATGCAGAGCCAGTCAAGGTTAAAATTCAAAAATTAAGTGCTGCTTTCAAAGAATTGATGGAAGTTATTTATTAGTGCGATCATCTCAGCCATCCTGTATATATATTTCCATGATTTTCCCTCTTCATTTTTTTCTATCTTGTCTCTTTTCTTCATCTTCAATGTGTAATTCTTTTATTGAGTTTCTGTCTGGTTTATTATATCTATTATACCTTTCAGGTTTTATTTATTCTTTCAAGTTCTTACATTAAGGTGATAGTATGATAATTATATATGTGGGTCTGATTTATTTCACTTATAATTATAGAATCTAGTTGCGTCCACTTGCCTATAAAGCCATCAAGTTTGTCTTCTTTTAATAGCTGAGTAAATCTCCATTGTGTAAAAGTGTCACATCTTTTAAATCCATTCCTCAGGTGATGGGCATTTTGGTTGTTTACACGATTTGGCTATGACAAATTGTGCAGCTATAAAAATGATATACATAGATTGTTACAGTATGATGTTTTCCGTTCTTCTGAGAAAATATGTATAAGGGATAGCTAGGTCGAATGGGATTATACAGTCCTATATTTTTGGAGTCTCCACACTGATGTCCATAGTTGATGCGCTAGTCTACATTCCCACCAGCAGGGGAGAAGGGTACCATTTTCCTCCACAGCCTCCACAGCATTTATTATTGATTTGTTTATGGCAGCCATTCTTTGTGCGGTGAGATGGTATCTTAAAAATTGTTTTACTTTGCTTTTTTTAATGCCAAGTGCTATAGAACATGTTTTCGTGTATTTCTTTGCCATTTGTATTTCTTCGTCTGAGCAGTGTATAACCACCTCGGATGGCCAATTTTGGATTGACCTTTAACTTTTGGGGGTGTAATTATTTTAGTTCTTTATACATTCTAGATAGAAGACTTTTGTCTGAGTTACTGCTGGTTAAGATTTTCCTTTCCAATTTGTGAATTATATTTTCGCTCTGTTGGTGATTTCTTTTAACATGCTAAAAACTCTCAGTAACATGAAATCCCAGTTGTTGATTCTTTGAAGTATTTCCTATGCAGTTTGGTTTATGTTTATGAGATCCCTGTAGACCCCTATGTCTTTAAGATTTCCACCTACTTTATTTTCTAGTACACTTAGTGTTTTGTTGTAATCTTTATATCTTTAATCCAAGTTGACTTTTGTGCAGTTCATGGAGATAGACCCAGGCCTATTTTTGGTTTTTGGCATGTGATGAGCCAGTTTTTCTGGCACTATTTCTTAAAGAGTTTATCTTTCAGTGGACATGTTTGACCCCTTGATCAAAGATAAGAGGGCTGAGTGTGTTTGTATGTACGTCTTCTACTCTGCTCCATTGATCCTTGGGTCTTATTCTTCTCCTCCCCCTCATCCTCCTCTTCCTCCTCCTTTTCCTCCTCCTCCTTCTCCTTCTCCTTCTCCTTCTCCTTCTCCTTCTCCTTCTCCTTCTCCTTCTCCTTCTCCTTCTCCTTCTCCTTCTCCTTCTCCTTCTCCTTCTCCTTCTCCTTCTCCTTCTCCTTCTCCTTCTTCTTCTTCTTCTTCTTCTTCTTCTTCTTCTTCTTCTTCTTCTTCTTCTTCTCCTTCTTCCTCCTCCTCCTCTTCCTCCTCTTCTTTTTCTTCTTTCTCTCTCTTCTTTTTTGCCTGCACCATGTTATTTTTATCACATGTAGCTTTGTAGTATAATTTCAAGTAAGGATCATGATTTCTCCCGCCTTGTCTTTGTTGACAAGCATTGCTTTTGTTATTCTATGTCTTTTTTTGGTTCCAAATAAATTTTAGGAACATTTTCTTTAACTATGAGTGGTACATTGATGATATTTTGTTAGGGACTGAATTAAATCTGTGTAACAATTTTGGAAGCATGGCCTTTACACAATGTTGGTTCTTCGCATCCAGGTTCAAGTAATACTTTTCCATTTCTGAAATCCTCTTCAGTCAATTTTTTCAGACTATTGTAAGTTTCACTATATGTGTCCTTTGTTTCTATTTTTAGATTAATTCCTAAGTATTTCATTTTTTGGAATCTACTACGAAGGGTATTGTTTCTCTAATTTTTCCCTCAGTGAGTTTGTTATCTGTTTAGAGGAATTAAATTGATTTTTGGATGTTGACTTTTTATCCTGCAATGATAAGAAATTTCTTTATTAATTTTAATAGTTTCACAGTATAGTATTTTGGGTCTACCAAGTAGAGTGTCATATCATTCTTGAGTAGCAATAGTTTAACTCCTTCCTTATCTATTCTTATCCTTTTTATTTTCCATACTTGTCTAATAGCTCTAGCTTATGATTCCAGAAATCTATTGAACAGGAGTGTTGAAAGTTGACACTTGTTTTGTACCTAATTTTAGAGTAAAAGGTTTCACTTTTTCTCCATTTAGAGTAATGTTGGCTGTTGTTTTCTCATGGATAGCTTTTGTCAGATTGAGGTAGAGGCCATCTATTCCAATTATTCATAGGGCTATGACACAAATGAGTTTCGCACTTTGTCAGAACCCTTTTATGCATCTTTTGAGATGGTCTTTTGGTTTTCAGTTTTGGCTCTATTGATACAGTATATTTCATTTATAGATTTGCATATGTTGAACCATTCCTGAAGCCCTGGGATGAAAACTACTATTATTGTTGCATAATCTTCCTGATGATTTACTTCTATTTGCTAATAATTTATTCGTGATCTTGGCATCTATGTGCCTATGGAAGATTGGCCTGTAATTGTCTTTTTGGCTGAGTCTTTCTCCAATTTTGGTTTCAAGATACTTGCGTACAAGAATGATTTTGTGAGTATTGCTTGTTTTCAATTTCCTTTAAGACTTTGAGAAGCACTGGGATTAAATCTTCTCTAAATTTCTTGTAGAACTCAGCTGTGAAACTATCAAGATCTGGGCTTTTCTTTGTTGATACATTGTTTTATTACATTTTTAATTTCCTGGGCTGATATTGGATTGTTCGATTGGTATATCTTCCTGATTCAGTATTCATAATTTGTATCTATCTAGCAGTCTTTCCATTTGTCCTGCATATTCAATTCTGTAAACGTAAAAATTTTCAAGTGCTATTTATGATCTGAATTTCTACAGGATTAGTAGTAATTCCCCCCTTTTTATTACTTATAGTTTATTACTTATTACTTATTGATTTCCTCTTTTTGATTAGGTTGGCTAGGTCATATCAACTTTATTTAATCTTTCAAAGAACCAGATTTTTTTATTCACTGATTCTTTGTGTATTTCTGGTCTCAATTGCATTAATTTTTGCTCTAATCCTTAGTATTTCCTCCTATCTTGGGTTTTGGGCTTGGTTTGTTCTTCTATTTCTAGCAGCTTGAGGTATATTACTAACATATATATGTGTTTTCATTCTGGTTTCCTAATGTGTGAGTTCACTGCTATCAACTATCTTCTGAGGACTACGTACACTGCATCCCACAAATTCTGATAACTTGTATTTGAATTTTCTTTGGATTGTAGATATTGTTCAACTTCATGTTTAATTTCAACTTAACTCATGGGCTTCTGAGGAGAGGGTTATTTAATTTATATATATTTAAGTTTTTTGTGTTTTTTTCATTAATTTTCAGTTTCATTGCATTACTAACAGATAATATACATAGGTTAATTTCTATTTTCTTGCATTGACTTAAGTATGGTCTATGGACTAGTATGTGGCCTATTTTACAGAACATCCCATATTTAGCTAAAAAAGAATGTGTATTCAGATATAGTTGAGTGGGACTCTCTGTATATGTCCATTAAGTCCATTTGTTTAGACGTTTGACTGAGTTCTGCTACCTCTTTGCTATTTTTTGTCTACATGACATATCATTTTGAAAGAAGGCATTGCTAAGTTTCCCTGTTATGATTGTATTAGTAGTTATTAGTTTTTTTCATGTCCACTAATATTGGTCTTATATAGTTGCATGTTCCCATATTTGATGCATGCATATTTATGACTATCATCTCTTCCTGTTGTGTTTTTCCCATAACCAGTATGTAGAAGATTTCTGTTTTCCCTGCACTGTCATCAACATGAGCAAGCGATCCATCCTTTTTAGAGTAAAATGAAATCTCTGTGGTATTTTAATTTGCATTTATCTACTTTCCAGTGATACTGAACAATTTTTCTTTTATGTATCTATTGGATATTTGTACTTTGAGACTGTAGAATTGCTCATTGTTGAAAAGGTCTTATATTCTGTGGGTGTCTAATTGTTTGGAGTTTTTTATTATTGATGTTAATTCTCTCTCTGAGCTGTAACTGACAAATTACTTTTTTCAGTTCTGCAGCTTGTTTCTCCCTTTGTTGTACAGTAGCTTTTTTAATTTGATACATGCAAATTTGATGTTATTTCTTGCATAACTGGGATTCTATTCAGGAAGTCCTTGCCTATGTCTATAAATTTCAGCGTTTTTGTTCATTTTTTTTTCAGGGAGTGGGGGCCTTACATGCTATTGGAAACTTTAAATACTCTCTAGATAGTATGTCTTCAATTGAGGCTCCTCCATGGCCTACACAGAAACTGGTTTCAGGGTTATCAGCAAAGAGATACTTTTGGAGTTTTACTTATCTTTCAGCAAGTTAAGTGTTTCTGTTTTAATATCTTGATCTTTGAACCATTTTAAATTTAGTTATTACTTGATGAGAGATTTGATTCTAACTTTGATCTCCATGTGAGTTTTTCTTTTATATGAAAAGTAGCTTAGCCGGACGTGGTGGCTCACGCCTGTAATCCCAGCACTCGAGAGGCTGAGGCAGGAGGATTGGTGCGAGTTCGAGACCAGCCTGGGCTACAAAAGTGAGCTCAGGACCAGCCTCAACTGCATAGCGAGACCCTGTCTCAAAAAGACAAAAAAAAAAAAAAAAAGAAAAGAAAAGTAGCTTCTCTTGGTCGTCACTAATTTTTTGCCAAAACATTATACATTGTTTTATGAAATGAGAAATTCTCATTTGTTATATCATCTCATTGCTAGTCAGAGAAATGCTGCAGTGATGAAGAAATTCACATTAGATCACCACTACTGAAATTAATCAACTTTAGATATTTACTAGCAGAAATTCTCCTGCCATGTTTTTCAAAATTGCCTTTGACATAATAAGCCACACTGCAGCTTATACTAATTAAAGTTTTAGGTTTTCAACTTTAATAAATGAAATCCTTATGAAATTTATGGATATCCTAATGATTCTTTATTTTAATTAGTCAGTCAATGAATTAATTAATTAATTTTTGGTGGTACCAGGGCTCGAATTCAGGACTTATGCTTGCCAGACAAGCACTTATTCTATTAACTATCTCTCCAGGCCTATTTTATTTTAATTTTGTATTGGGAATTGAACTTAGGAACTTGTGCTTGCCAAGCAGACTTTTATGTGACTGAGCTATATCTCCAGCCCTACTAATGATTCTATGTATCAAGTTTTGAAAAAAAAGAAAAATATCATATAGGTTATATATAATCAGACTGGGACAGATTCTTGTCACTAAAAACTTAAGAGAGCATGTAGAATAATCTAATAATTGCTACAAGTTTAGTTACTTGAAAAGAGCATGTCAAAATTATAAATGTTGTGTTGTATACATATTAGGATGGATTTGGTTGGTAGAATTCTTCAGAGAGTTTAGTAATTTTATTTTGGACCAGTTATTGAATATAGGTCCTAAAATATGTAACTGTATATATAAGAATGAATTTATATTTAAATTAATTGGGGCTGGGGAGATAGCTCCGAGGCACAAGTGCCTGCTGGGCAAGTGCAAGGTCGTGAGTTCGAACCCTGGTCCCACAAAAAAAAAAATTAATTAATTAATTAATTTATGTGCAGGTATACACACATATGAGTGTGTATATAATATATATGTATTATAAATATATAATACATATAAGTATTATAAATATACATATATATACATATATATACATATATATATATATATATATATATATATATATATATATATATACTTAAATGAATGCTACTGCACTAGCATCTATATCCCTAGAACACAGAACTTGTTTTCTACTGTTATTTTCCTGTGTAGAAAGATAGGTAGATAGATAGATAGATAGATAGATAGATAGATAGATAGATAGATAGACAGATAGATAGATCAAGATTCTCTTGAAGAAATGACTAATTTTGACAGTAGGTAAAGAAAAATAAAGGACAATAAAGCTGTTCTTATACTGTTAGAAAGTAGTAAATTCACACGCTCTCACACACACACACACAATGATAAGGTTGTATATAAAGGATGTACATGGGCTAGGGAGATAGCTCAGGGGCCCAAATGCCTGCCTGACAAATGCAAGGTCCTGAGTTCAATCTCCAGTTCTCCAAAAAATACATTAATAATAATAATAATAATAATAATAATAATAATAATAATAATAGATGCATAAAGCCTGAGAAAGGGATCCCAGTAGACAGAGATAGGGTAATCAGAGGAAGTAACAAAAATTGATAAACTTCAAAATCACAACTCAAAGGGTGAGCGAGATAGCTCAGCAGACTAAGCACCCGCTTTGGCAAGTACAGGGAGCAGGGTTTGATCCTCAGTCTCACATCCAGAGCTGAGCTAGTGATTGAGTCCAGGAATGGTGGCACACAAAACACCTGTAATCCCAACAATGGGGAGGCAGAAAACAGAAGAATGACTACAAGGTCATGCTATGTAGCGAGACCCTATACCAAATACATGCATGAAAAAGAAATCATCAAAAAATTATAACTCAAATAACAAAATAAAAATTCGTGATTCCTCATTGTCAACAAAATTAGAATAATGAATTGAACAAAATAAACACATTGTCACATTGAGCAAGCTCCAACATATTCTTCCCTCAAATAATTAGAGCACTATTGCCCACTCATTAAGTGTTGATGGCAAATGGTACTTTTCATTAAACATAGTACAAAAAAAGGAGTGCCTAAAGGAATTTTGTATGGAAACCAATGGACAAAAGCCAAGTCTCAGCTAAGTGATCAGTTCAGTTGACATAAGCAATTTTATATCAAGTTGATATTAGCACACTTAATAAGACATGGTGAAAAATGACAGTGTACCTCAGTAATGGTTCTCAAAATACATAATCTGAGAATAATCTTTAAAAAAATCAGCTTTATAGATATAGCAAGATGCAGTATGGAACGCCTGATGTATACTCAAAATTGTTAATGTAATTAAAATCATGGAAAGTTTCAAAACTTGTCACAGCTCATCAGAGTCCAGTGAGTTGTGAAGAATGAACGCCATCTAGAACACATAAAGAATGTTCCATGAACACGAAAAAAATTGCTCAGAATAAAACAAAAACTTTGGTTATTATGCATAGACATTGGCTCATTAAGTGGAACAGGTACAGTAATGAGTATCTATAAGGCCACATAAAAATCAGTCATTTTCAAAGTAAAACCACTGTGTTTCCACTTACCCAAGCCAGGAGCTCTTATGAACCTCAGTACTGCTGATCTATGGTTTTTCACTGGATCTTCCACCTCTCCAGGCTTGGTGTGCTTTTGGAGACAAAATCGCCTGCCCAGGACTCATCTCTTTCTGTATGTCAAGTATGTAAGCTAGGATTGTTGCTGTTATGCAGAAAGACCATAGTATTTCTTGAAGTGAAAGTTAGAAATTTACTAATAGACTCCCACTGTAGACTCCTCCAGACCTGTAACGTATGCTATTAACAGTAAAACTTAATGTAATCTATGGGCTCAGGGTAAAGTGATGTGTCATTATAAAACATTTGGCTGAAACAAAAGTATAACTTCACTGAGCAATGTTGATTGTGGAGGATGTTGTGTGTGTGGTAATGAACTATATAGGAAAATAATAAACCTTACCTTTTACTCAACTTACCCTAATTATGCTGAAAACTAAATTCAATTAAAACTGTAAAAATAGTCAATACTTCTTTTTCTCTTTTATTTTTCCTACTTTATGTATTTGGTAACAGAGTCTCACTACACAGCTTCGACTCATGCTAATTCTCCTGTTTTCAGCCTCCCCAGTGCTGGAATTACAAGTGTGCGCCGCCATGCCTTGACTGAGTCGCTGGCTCACTGTGCCCAGAGGGTAAGGGAATGTGGGATGGGAGATTGAACCCTGGTCCCTGCCCTTCCCAGAGCAGGCACTTAGTCTGCTGAGCTACCTCGCTGGCCCTTAATGGTCACTATTTCTTGTTTGGAGGTATTTTTTGAAGACATATAGCTTTCATTGTATTTTTTGCACAATTTCATGTGTCATTTTGTTGTAATTTTCAGAATATATATTTTAGTTTTTAGATAAAATCAAACCTAGAAACAATAAAAACATTACATATTCAAAAACTAATAACATACTTTTAAGTAATCTTTGCAGAAGCCAAGAAAGAATTACAAAGATGAAGACTTTAAATATGTTTTCATCAATTTGAGTATAATCAGACTAAAATCATGTATCTTTGCAATTACCTTGGATAAAATTGACTAAAATTCAGTATTTGTTATTTTTATTAACACAAGAAAAAATAAGAGTAAAAAATAAATACCAGTGGAATATATACACAAAAATATTCATGCAAAGTAACAAGAGTGTAATGATAGAAATTGTTTACCCATTTCTATAAATTTTCATATTATAGATAATTTTTTATAGTAACCATCTTCCAGTATCCTTCACTGTTTTCATTTTACTCACCAAAAATGGAAGTGAATCTTGGTGATTTATCTGGTAAAATGACATAAATGTTTATTTTGGAAGGACTGTTAAGATAGAGAACACGGCAAGATCAGCGAATTCTATGAGTATAGGAGCACTTCACTAATTTTTTCTTTGAGTAATGAGTTTATTGCTCAGAAGCACTTTTTATAGATAGAGCTCAAATGAAGATTTTTTTAATCAAACTATTGTGTTCAAGGAAGAAAAATTTTTTTATCTAAGTGCTTATTTTTGTTAGGCCAACACCTTGCCCATTCTATGATATGGGCAGTTGACTACAATTTCTTCCTATTTCACTCATGAGTCACCCCACAGGGTGGCATCATGGAAGAGCTCAGGATTGGGGTCTTTGCTGCCAGACTGGGCATTTCAATAGGGACTGTAGCCACTTAGACTAAGAAGGTAGAAGCCAGGAGTGGTAGCTCACGCCTGTAATCCCAGCACTCGGGAGGCTGAGGCAGGAGGATCGGTGCGAGTTCGAGACCAGCCTGGGCTACAAAAGTGAGCTCAAGGCTAGCCTGCACTGCATAGTGAGAACCTGTCTCAAAAAAGAAAAAAAGGGGCTGGGGAGATAGCTCCGAGTCACAAGTGCCTGCTGGGCAAGTGCAAGGTCATGAGTTCGAACCCCGGTCCCCCCCCCCAAAAAAAAAAAGAAAAAAAAATAAAAAAGTAGACTAAGAGAGTAGAAGTTGATGCTCCTGACCTAGATGGAACCTCTTTCCCTACCAGGATGACTTTTGTGTTTAATCATGAGCTCAATAGGTGATGGTGCAAGGTGAGTGAGCAGTAATCACATTATGGTTCATTCACTCCATTTGAACATTAAAATTCTCACTTTCTAAAACCATTGGTGACCACTAACATGAGAAACAAACATGCTTTCATCGCTTGTTTTTGTAGAGAAATCTATCAACATTTCTCTACTATGATTTTTTTTTTTTTTGTCAGCAACTTTTCAGTCACCTTACCTCCAAGATACTGATCAGCCCAGGACTTGCACATAACTGCACACATCTGGCCTTGCTATTCAAGTGAACCACAAAGTGCCTTGCTGAAAGTCCTGGCCACCCGCCAGATGTACTTCTCATTGCCTTTCTTAGACATTACAGAAAATAATTGGAATGTGATAGTTATCTTTTTGTAGTTGCAGTTGTATATTGTACAGAACCAACTGTAAAAAAGAACTGGCCCTTTTTTTCTCTGTTGATGCACTGTAGGAAGCTCTTAAGGAAATCATTGTGCAGTCTGAAGCAGGGAACACAGGGTAACAGGAGTGAGAATATCAGCGTGCTTTATTCCTTCTTCATTTAGCTTACTCATATGTACACTTCAGGATCTGCAATGTTGCTGTCCATGGAAAATTTATGGCTTTATGCATCATACAGCACACATTAGAAGGTGAAGAAAAGCTCAGGCCATGAAAAGAGCCATTAGGTATTCTATCATCTCTAAGGCTCAATGGTAGGACTGCTTCTGAGAAGGAGAATAGCTATGTACCGAGAATAAAAAAGCTTTTTCTCCAACTGCTCTGCTCCAATTGCTTTGAAAGAATCTTCTACCATCAGAAAATTCAGTGAGACTTACTCAGGTCAGGAAGAGCATTCTACTTTTTCTTTCTACCGATTTAAAAACTTTTCCCATTCAAAAAGACTTCTGAAAACATATACAGGGTAATATTTAACCAAATAGCTGAACACTTTATGGTCCAATCAATATCAGATACATAAATTTTTAGCACATTCTGAATGTTCTTGTTTAATTGCTTAAATTTCTAGAAATGTAAGGAGAAAAATCTAAAATCATATTCTTTAAGCATAACAGAATTTCACAAAATTTTCTAAGCTGGAATGTACTTTCTAGACAGTTTTATTCATTTGTTTAAAGCAGAAACAAGTTAGTTACCCAAAGGGAGGATTAGAGGGATCATTGAGACCGAATATTTCAACCTTTTTAATTTATTGATCATATAGAATACCTTGAGTTTCATAAATTCCAAATGTTTTAAAAATGAATTCAAAACATACCTTTTCAGAGTTCTACCATGATAGATATTTTTGCTTGATGGCACCAGAAAGAGCTAGTAGGAGATTCCTATTTTAACATGAAGATGTTGATCAAAAGCTTTATGAAGGAGGTTAGCAGGAATGAAGAGGGTAACAGTGACCGAGGTGCTCTTCAGAGAAACCACGGCTGGTGTTGTATCGTACTGCAGGGTGTGGATAGATAATGCTAGCAAATTTCAAAAAGGTAAAAGAAAGTTTTCTTCATTAAAATAACAAGGAAAGAAGAATATATTAATCTGATTTAAGCACAACACAGTATAACCATGTATGAAATATTATGCAATACCTTATAAGCATTTACAATATTTTTATTTTTGTATCAGTTAAATATTTTAAAAATATTGGCTAAAATTAAAAAGCTTTTAATATATGTGTTATATTATTTGAAGTAATTATAAAATGGGATACTTAATGATTGAAAGTATACAAAACATTTTCTTGGGAATTATATAGTATTACACCAAATTTTGATAGCATCTGTGTTTATTTATTCAATTTTCCTGAGACGAGGTCTCATTATTCAGTTCAACTGGCTTGAGCTCACCTTATAACCCTCGCTGGTCTCGAACTCACAATGATCCTTCTGCCTCCTAACTGCTGGGATTGTAGGTGTGCACCACCACACGTGGCTAACATCAAGGTTTCAGTGATAGTTTTTGGTAAAATTTTACTTTTAGAACAAAATTACATACTTTCAAAAAGCACGTGTATTTACTTGTATCACGTTATAATTGTAGTGGCTGCAGATGTTTCCATTAATATAAATGAGGCTGATAAAATAGCAAAGCAAACGTTATAGTTGATAATACAATACTTTCCAAACTAATACAGATTCATGTATATATAGTTCGCTACCCATCTGTCATCCTCTCTTATTTTTCCTCCAATTTAAGATGCTTTACTGCCTTCCCTCCTCTTAGAATATAAAACTAATATAAAAGCACATGTAAAAATTATTTATTTTATGTGCTTCAAAGTTATCATAATTATCAAAATAACATTTTGTAGCAAAGCAATGAATAGAGATGTCTAAGATACAATTTAAGATAAAAACGAAAGCTTAATTATATATGTGTGTGCATATATGTATAATTTGATAATTTAATAATAATGGAGATATCGCTTTTTATTTGGAAAAGTACTCATCAAAGAGGAATTATTTGGCTTTAAGAAATATATATTGGGTACTAGGGCCAGCGGTATAGCTCAGTGGATTTAGCGCTTGCTTAGAGGAAGCGCAGGGGTCAGGGTTCAATTCCTGGCCCCACCTGCCAAGCCAGCCCCGCTCTAGAGCGCGCTGAGCCAGCGAAGGAGTCTGGGCATGGTGGCGTGCGTCTGTAATCCCAGCACTTGGGAGGTACAAACAGGAGGATCACTATGAATCAGTAGTGAGAACCCCTGCCCCCCCCCAAAAAAAAAAAGCATAAAGGAATCAGTAAGGGTGAAATGCATAGAGCAGGACTAGAAAAATGGCAGAGATGCCTCAGGTAACCAGGGCCAGATTAATGAGGATAGAAAGAGACAGGAATTTTAATCAACTGTGGCAACAGAAATGTAAACATAGATTTCAAAATTAGTATTCTCCTTCTTAAAAGAAGAGACTTGCCTCAGTTAGTTTTCTCTTGTTGCTGGGACACAATGCCTGGCATCTGAAATTAAGAAAGGAAAGGTTTATTTAGCTCACAGTTTTGGAAGGTTTCAGTCGATACTCAGCTGGCTCCAAGGATGAGTGGCACATGGCAGAGGGCAGCAGTTCATGGCAGCAAAAAAGAGTCAAGAACAAAAACAGAGGAAGAAGGAAGAAGAAGAAGAAGAAGAAGAAGAAGAAGAAGAAGAAGAAGAAGAAGAAGAAGAAGAAGAAGAAGAAGAAGAAGAAGAGGAAGAA
The DNA here is from genome assembly GCA_004027025.1 of Myocastor coypus. NCBI lineage: Eukaryota > Metazoa > Chordata > Mammalia > Rodentia > Myocastoridae > Myocastor > Myocastor coypus. Next base: position 56,744 of record PVJA010003202.1, read on the forward strand.
GAAGAAGAGGAAGAGGAGTAATAGGAGGAGGACGAGGAAGAAGAGGAGGAGGAGGAAGAAGAAGAAGGAGAAAGAGAAGGAGAAGAGAAAGAGGAGGAGGAAGGAGAAGAGGAAGAGGAGGAGGAAGGAGGAGGAGGTGGAGGAGGAGGAGAAAGTGGCAAGGGTGAGCCTCTTTTTCTCCTATTGTCTTCAGGCTATGTGCCCAAGGATGGATATAGAACTCACAGCCACAATTCCAGCAGTACTCAAGCCCATAATCCCAGCCTTGGATTGTGAATTAATTACAAACTCTAGAAGCCACCCCAGTGAGTTCATGAGACTTTGGGGACACACCTAGTCACAAACCATAAAACTTGAGTTAATAAAACCAAACAATAAAAGAAAATGTTGTGTCCAGCATAGTAGAGTAATTTACAGGAGACTGACATTGTAGGACTGTAAATACAGTGACTTTTTGAAAATTTTTAAGCTAGATAGCTAGTGGTCATATTTATTATGCAGAAAAAAAATCATCATCTTTACTACAGGAAACTGGAGCTGAGCAAGACAGCATCATGAAGTTGATAGACAGGACAGGTAAGATATAAGGAAGGAAAAGGGCCAGGGTGATCCAAAGAGACAGGAGGATGGAAAAGATATTCAAGAGGAGGAGAGATTCCCTGTTTGTCTACATGGGCTCAAAAGCAAAGTAAGTGCAGGTTAGCAAACAAGAACCTCAATTTGGTTATCCCAGAAGATTTCACCATAGCCGTGCTAACGGTGGAATGGGATAGAGAAGAAAGCGATGTGGTCAGGATACAATGAGATTTGTGATTAATACGGTATAAAATAATACAGAGGTAGTTGACTGTTTAGAATTCCAGACTTAGTTGAAATAAATTCATTTATCAATTTTAAAATCAGCGAAGAATTTTTTACTGGCATTAAGTGTGTAAATTTTATCCATGAATATTCTTCTTCTTGGTAAATGAAAATGTGGACATTTGGGCAGAATCATTATGTTATCCATTTCTCCTAATGTATTTTCTTCATGAGATGATAAATTTGTTTACTATCACAACTTAGTCGTTGTAAAATGTTTTAGTTATTTTATAGTGTGAACATGACCTATGTTCCATATTGATATTTTACAAAAATTAATTGACATTTTAAGTCTGTAATTTTATAAGTACCAAGATTTCAAAAATATTGCAATTTTCACATTTTAAATTTTCTGTCAATGTGTAATTTATATATTGTAAATAATATCTGATGAGCCTTTATCCTTCAATTAAATTTATGGAGCAGTTATGTCAGAAAAGAAATGTAAGTTCATAACAGTTATCATGTTTTTAATACATGATTAATAAAGACAGAGGAGAAGCATATGTTTTGTGTCCCTTGTAATTTAATATGTGAATAAAGTGTAATATTTTTCCCAAAGGCAAGCAGTGTCATTGGAAATATCTTCTCCTATAGTTATACAGAACAGTATCCAGGAGTTCAAAATTCAGACATTGGCTGCTCTTCCTCATTACAGTATCTTTACTTGTATAATTTTAGTACAAAGCTTATAAAACTGAGTTTCAAAGTCAGAAATAAATGATAAATTTATCATAATATATTCAAAATTTTCTCACATCATGTCTTTGAGATTAGTTCTTTTAAATACAATTAAGATTCACTGATGTGTTCCACACAAGATCTAGGTTACAGGGCTTTTTCTGAGTGCACCAGCCTTTTAAGTCTCAGTAATAATGAAATCATAGTACCTTTGAAACACTGTGTTTTGCCAGAGGTATATTTACTTTCATTTCATTTAAACTTAACTACATATGACATCTAAATACATTTTTTAAAGGTTTAGTATAACAAGAAAGAAAATTTTTAGATTTCCTCCAATGAAAGTTAAGATAGTAAAATTATCAGCATAGTAATGTCATATAGAGATGAATTTATTTGTGCCAAAATTACTTCTACTGTAATAATAATGCATATATTTACAGAGCTCTTCTTTTCTGCCTCTTTAAAGCTTCACACTGATCAAGACAAAGGAGATGGAAACTTAAAATATATATTAACAGGAGATGGAGCTGGCAGTCTGTTTGTTATAGATGAAAAGACAGGAGACATTCATGCTGCAAAGAAATTAGACAGAGAAGAAAAATCCTTGTACATTCTTCGAGCCAAGGCTATAGACAGAAAAACCGGGCGTCAGGTGGAGCCAGAATCGGAATTTATCATTAAAATCCATGATATCAATGACAATGAACCAAAATTCACGAGAGACCTATACACTGCCAGTGTTCCTGAGATGTCTGGAGTCGGTAGGTATAAACTAACCCGTGGGAACTCACTTCTGTACTTGATTGCTAAGGTAGTTATTACGGAGATGTAGTTACGATGTGTGATCCTTCTCATGATAACAACTGTAACTCCCTTATATCAGTATTTCATGCCACATGGTAAGTTACATTACTTCCTGAGAACCAACACTCGCCTCCCAATTGGCCATCTCTGAAACGCGTCGCTGTCTGAAAGAAAAGAAGCAACATAGGGACATTGCTGTCCAAAGTACTTTCGATAATAACAATTAATCCTGACTTGACGAATTTCATCTAGACTGTTTCATTTCATCATTAAAATAGCTTTACGTTTTAGACATGAGATGCAGATTTTCAAACTCTCATTTTTGAAATTAGGAACAAACAGTTCAGGAAGATTTGGCAAATCAATTAAGATCAGTAATCATTGTATCATGGCAAAATTCAAGTTTTACTTTTTCACACATTATAAAATATTGGTTATCACGCAAATGAAATGATTTATTTTTATTCCACCTCATGATTTTTACAATCATGAAAATTTTATCTGTATTTGTCTTTTTTTTTTTTTTTTTTTTTTTTTTGAGACAGGGTCTCACTATGCAGTTCAGGCTGGCCTTGAGCTCACTTTTGTAGCCCAGGCTGGTCTCGAACTCACACCGATCCTCTTGCCTCAGCCTCCCGAGTGCTGGGATTACAGGCGTGCGCCACCATGCCCAGCTATTTTATCTGTATTTGTTACATGAGAATTTCCTTGTTGCTGTTGTTCTGAGGACTGAACTCAGAACCCTCAACTTGGCAAGCCGGTGCTTACGCCTCTGAGCTATCTCGTCAGCACTATCTGTGTGTGTGTTAACGAGAGAAGAGCTAACTCTTGAATTGGACTATTCTGAGAGACAGTGGCAGGGCCAGCGAGATAGTTCATCAGACTATGCACCTGTACAGGCAGCCACAGGGACTAGGAATCCACATGCCACACTGGCGCCACCCCATGATTGCTGAGCCGGCAATCTACTCCAGGCACGGTTGGCGAATGAAAGTAGCAGGATCACCATGGGTCTGCTGTGCTTAGAGAGACACTGTACTGAACACACAAATTACGTTTTAAAACTTTATAAAATTTAGACTCTCAAAAATGTATGAGTGCTCTTAAATTTAATATGCTTTTCATTCTATTTTTGTCGTTACTATTAATTTATCAGTACAAAATATTTTCCACATTTAGAGGTGAATATTTACGTGTCTTTCCTGAGAGTTTTTCTGTGTGTAAAATTCTTAAGTGAATACTAACAGAAGAACTAAGAGTTAGGGGGAAAAATGTAGTTTATCTCACCTCATATTTTACCTATTTGAGGAATGCACAGCTCTATTTTGTTTTCAGCTGTGTGAAAGACATAATACGGGGCTCATAAAGTTAGGCTACAATCCTGTAAAACTATAAAGCTGTTGGATAAGCCATGAATGAGTGTCTTTTATAATATTATTTCAATAGCTGTTAACAGTACAGTTACATTGATTTATCTGTTAGTCCAACAGTTGGCTAACTTAGGAATGTGGACGGTGTCTGTGTGAACTTAAATGAAGTCCAATCTAAACTCCTGTTCTCCTTATCAACCTCCAACTGAAGTGAATCTCAAGAAATTTGGTCTTTTGGAAACATTCTGGCTTTCATAAAATATTACATTCATATGTACGTTGAGAGAGGTATTTTGACATCTGACAATAAACACCATTGCCTCACAAAGATTTGACATTTAGCAAAGAGAAAGGCATAATTAAGATAAAAATATTTTAATTTGAGAAATTTTGACTGTGTTTGATTCAAATTTGAATACAGTTTAAACATTTTTGAAACATTATTTCATTTGTAAAATTGGAACTTTCTTTTTACCAAAAAAATATTGATACTTAAATTCCAAAAGCTTATATTTTCTCTTAAATTCTTTTATGATAGCTCACAAATGCATATATTTCTATCAGCTCTCTGTCTACATAAACAGACTTTCTCATATTAAGTATAAATGTAGTGATCCTCCTGCCTCAGCGGTTCCAGTGCTGGGAGCACAGACCTGTGCCACTGGCACAGCAACCCCGGGCTGCACTGCAAAGTGAGGTTCTACGTTAAAGAATACACGAAAAAACGCATAAATAAATACATAAATACATCAAACTATCCAATCTAGTGTCTGTGTTTGTTGAATATGTAACAATGTAAAAATGAACCATGTACTTTTGCACGTTACTTTTAAAGGTCCACAGTGATTAAATACTACATAATAAAATACTCAACATGAAGGTTGTGAGTCAAAAGACATTTACAGATTAATGTTTCCAAAAGTGCTTTCTGTATTTCATTTGCGTAAGGGGCAGGACTGGTGTAGTTTGTAGTGCCAGGGGTGCAGCTGCAGTCCCTGTGCTTGCCTAAGCAAGCACTTTAGAGTGCTGAGCTATCTCGCTGGCCCTGTGTAAGCTTTAAATTGTATGTATTCCAGAATTAAGTGGTGTCAGGCTTAAATCAAAGTTTGAACCATGGCCCATGACATTCCTCTCAGTGCAAGGATGCCCACGAGCTTTAAAAAAATACATGTTTAATTGTTTGATCAAGCTTATATACCTATATGTATTAATCTAAACTGATCTGATGATGAAAATATGTAATATAACTCGTGTTAAATTTAAACAATAAAAAAGGAAAAAAATACATAACAGCCCTCTATGCGCTTCTGATTTCAGTGTTTCTTATTAACAAATAAAGATTTGAGAATATAGATAAAAATTGAACATGAGTAAATCTTGATCCTAATTGTAGAGGGCAATTTTTATTTCTTACTGACCCAACATTGATATTTTTTTTCCTTTTGGGGCCACACATGATATTTACAAGTGATTCTATTTTTCTCCAAGAATCTATAAAACAATATATATGATATGCATACAGAACACACTAGGTGGAATTCTTCACCCTCGCTCAAAAAAAGCGTACAATGAACCATAAGATTTAAACTGATTCCTCTGAAACTATATGATGTCAGTTTTTGACAAGGCTACATTTTAAAAGAAAAAAACAACTAATAAATGTTATTGTTCTGCCAATTCCTGTGCATATTTTCTTACGTTGTTGTTATGCAAAATGTAGTTTAACAATCTGCTTCATGAGATCATGAGACACCCTCCAAACTAATATTTTCTCACTCATTGTATTACAAACGCAAAATCAAAATATGAAAAAGGATAGTTGCTTAATAATTTCTGAAATGGCATGCTTCTTCATTACTATATGCTGACTTACTTAACAGAAAATAAAATTTTAGTTTAGTGATAATTATTGAACGTATAATGTTCTGTGCTTTAATTTGGATAAATGAACCTTTTTTTACAGAAAAAAAAATGAAGAGTGATTTTGACATTTTGAACATATATAAATTACATGCTAGCAGTTTAAACTCATGCATAGCAAAAATATACTTACAAGTAAAATGATATACATTAATTTAATCCTAATATTTTTTTCACTACATTAGTGATCTTCATTTAAATTGACAAACTGTAATTACTTTGGAGAGTTCACGGAGTCTTATGAAATAACACGAATATTTTATATCCCGCAATGATCTTCATCACCCTCTTCTTTCTACTCATTTTTGTTTCTTGAAATGCTGTCATTTATTTTTCTCTTACAAGCTACTCTTACTTTCTCTTTACCTCTCTTTCTCCTTCAAAACTGTATACCTTATTACTGTTTAGCTCTAAAAATCAGTGCTGTTCTTTACTTATTGTCCAATAATTCCAATAAGTTTACAACATGAGAAATGTCATGCTGTTGCATAAATTTGGTGGTTTGGGACACATATTTTCTTAGTACTTTGATAGGTCACTTTTTATACTCTGCATAACTTATCCACTGACCCTTCCTACACTGTAGGTGATTTTACCACCTTCATCTTCTCTGCAGTTTTTTGATATTAGTATATAAATTATTCAATAAACAGTTCATGTCCTAACTGGAGCTCTTTGTAATAAAGTACGTGTGGAGTCAATAAAAAAAAATCCAATCACGTCAATGACACAGTTGGACACTTTGGTAAAACATTTTGAATAATTAGTTTATGTTTACTCAGACTGACTAGGTTTAATGTCACTGACTGGATTTGGGAGGAAGAACAACTTTTTTTGCATCAAAACTTACATGCTACAGGTACTATGATGAAAAAATAATGCAAATAAAACACTGAGAGTCCTGCCCATGCTGTAGAGAGAATTTTATGAATGTTCGTTTTCATCGTGACTTTATGCCAACACTCAGTTTTGTAGACAAGGCATTGATGCAAATAAGATGTGAGTAATACTCCAGGGGAGATTACATCTCAAGGGCATAAACAGATATATCTAACAGTATGGCTTTATTTCACATTCAGCAATTCATAATCCCTTTTTGTTCACATTAGAGTAACTCTAAACATCACTGCAGCCTCTCCCGCAGGTAACTCAAAGCACAAACACTTCCAAGGTTCTGTCTGCTTCTGCTCCTCGGGAGAGTACATATTATATCCTATGGTAGAGAAAAACAGTTAACTCTGCTAGAACCCAAGAAAAATGGTGATATGAAAAATTACTTCTTCCTTCACCTTTGATAACTTTTAACAATTTATTCTAACATTGAACAAAGTTAAAATAAATTCATACCTCCCCTATAGTACTCAAAAGGAAGGCCTTTCAACACAGAGCAGGCTTATGCTCATATGTATTTTTCTAACCTCTTTATGCATAAATTGACCTTATTCTTTTTCCCTTTTCTTTGTACCATTATATCTATAACTCCAGAACAACTACGCTTGTACAGAAATTCCTAAAGTCTTTACCAAGAGAGTTATTTATTGGCTCACTTTCAATATCCCTTCATGATTTGCTGTAATGAACTCTGATTTTAATTTTTTTTTCTAAAATATTTTAATTACACAGTAAAAATAGTGGGTTAAAGATTATAACAAATATTTTATTCTATGTTTCACCTAATATGTGTTGCATGCACAACTTATCTTAATAAGACAAAATATCCAATTGGTAATATTTAAATAATGCTGAGGCTTTTGCTATGAGATATATTTTCTAAATTTGTCACTCATGCTTCACTGCATGTATATTTATATTAATACTTAAATTTACAAAGAAACACCTACATGTAGGACAAAAAATATTTCCTACATATGACTGGAGAAATCAAGGAAGAATATGTAGCTCGCTGGTATAAGTGCCTGCCTATCAAGCTTAAGGACCCGTTTTGATCCTTGATTCATCCTGAGCTGATCTGGCTCTCAGAGCGAGGTGTGGTGGGGCATGCCTGTAATCCCAGGGCTGGGCAGGCTGACACAGGAGGATCTCCATGAGTGCAAGATACATAGCAAAACTTATACCAAATAAACAAAAAATTTAAAAATGCTTAGTTAAAGGGTCAGCAATATAGCTCAATGACATAAGTGAGTCCCTGGCAAGTGCAGGGTTCTGAGTTCAGTCTCTGGTATCAAAAAGAAAAAAAAATGTGTAGCTGATTAAAAAATTTAAGGTGATATATTTTCTTTTGTCCTGTTTTCAAAATTATTATAAATTTAGTATAGAACATAAAAATCATGTTATTTAAATATTGTTACTAAACAATATTGACCACATATGTTAGTACATTTCTGGAAAAAATAAATCTGTGTTCTACTCTCCCACTAATTAGATGTTTTCCCTTAACTCAATTTTCAAGTATGAATAGCATATCTTAGATATTTAACAATAATCCTAAGTAATATCATGATTTGACAAGTGGAAAACATTTTTATAAGTGTGATTTTAGCTTGCCAGTAACTTTATAGATTGGATGGGCCCAATCTCTAGATTAACTTCCTGATCTTTCTCTTTTCATTTTTTTTAATTTAATTAATTTTAATGACAAAGAAAAAACAATGAGACAGTTTCAAAACATGTTAGTAGGACAGCCACAATAATTAATACAATGCATGTTGTCTTCATAGTAGTTGTTCAGAGTAAAAGATGAAGACATGATAATTTTTCTAAATGCTACTAGTTCAAATATTTCTTCTCATTGAACTAAGAGAAAGTAGCTACATGTATAGTCCAATCGTCCATAATAGTAGTGGGTTATCAGCAGAAAAGGCAATGTCAGAATCTATTGACATCAGCCTTTTACAGTTGAGCATATTAATCTCACTTTATTTTTTACATCTCATGGTTAAACTTTTCTGTTGAATGATCAATACCAACATTAAGCAAGACCTGTATAAAAAAAAATGTAACTTTTTTATCTCACATGCTCAGTCAGATCCCCTCAGGATTTACCCAGAATCCATGTACAGCATTTTGCAGAACTTTTGTCAGTGTCAGCCATCTGGATAAATCACAGCCATTGCTTGACCAATTTGTTCTCTGTGAAAGGCTGAGAGAATGTTTTGTCTCTAGGGGACTCTCCTTAGGCACACTATACATCATTGATCCTTTTCTTCTGTGGCCCCATAATCTCTTTGAACAGAAAATTTGGGGCAACACTGAGTTATGGGATGTTATAGTACAGGTTCACTTATGTCCTGAAACCTCACTGACCTTGAGGGGATAGGGCCACAATATTTATTATCCTTGTAGCTCTTGTTTTCAAGGATTTTTGGTTTGCAATCTTAAGCTGTTAACCCTCCAGAAGAGAAGCTTAGTCATATTATACCCCAACATAGGCATTTGAGCTCAATATCACTATCTGAATATAAAATACATTAGACTTAACATGGAACTAGTATTTTCCATCAATCACTGATTTTCTGATAAAACCCTATAGAATGTGATAAAAATTATGCATTTTTACACAGACATCTAGATTAAATTTTTGATCTTTCTAAGATTAACTGTTTTTATGCAAGTTTACCAATTATATATCAAGAATATAGAAGAAAGTAAATTTCATCACATCATATATTGAATAATAGAACAATGTACAGTTTTTGCTTTTATCTATACTTAAGTGAAAGCCTAAAATCATGCTTCTTCCCCTGGTAACAAAGTCATGTGCATAAAATTGCTCAGTTAACAAATTCCATTTTCATAACATTAATGCTTAAAAAATTCATGTTCAAATATCTCCAAATGTGAAAATAATTCTCATCATTTTTAAAGAATTGTCATCCTAATTAACTTATTTTAGCTTATGCTTACATAAAAATATTAAATACCAAATAGTAATATAGTAACAATAAAATAAAAAAATTTAGCTGGAATTGTGAGCACTATTGTGGGAGAAAGGCTTTATCACTTTGAATTTGGTCTAAATAGAATATATGCGGACACTTTTCAGTGATAAACTCTTTTACTGAGGTAAACTGTGTGGATCTGTAGTGTTTTCATTCAAGAAAGAGGCCTTCAGTGTAAGAGTTTAAATTCTTATCCCATGCATTAATTTTTACAAGATATAAAAAAGATAGCTTAAAAAAGGTAGCTAAATTCAATTGCTAAATCTCAAATGCATCGATTAATAATGAACTCTTAGTATTAAAGTCAATGAAGGAGCCAGGCGTGGTGGCTCACGCCTGTAATCCCAGCACTTGGGAGGCTGAGGCAGGAGGATCTCTGCGAGTTCGAGACCAGCCTGGGCTACAAAAGTGAGCTCTAATCCAGCCTGAACTGCACAGTGAGACCCTGTCTCAAAAAGACAAAAATAAATAAATAAATAAATAAAGTCAATGAAGGATACATTTATTAACTGGAAAGTACAGAAACATAGACAAATTAAAAATATAATTATACATGTTACAAATAAATAAAATATCTGAACTATGTGAATAAATGAAAGGTTAATGAAGGAATTCAGTCTGAACTTCAAAATCTGTTGAATGATCAAATCAAACTTTGAAAAGTTTTATGTAACATACTGAAACGTCTTGTATAATCTACTGCAAATATTCTATATCATCTCAAGTTACACAAGTGAATGAATGATAGGATTCATGTAAGAGTAATTTTAAAGTTATGTCAAGAATCTTACAGAGATATACAACAAAAGAAAAGTAAGGGAACATCCAGCAACATGTTCCCTCTTGTGTACTTCCTGAAACTTTCTTTTATACCATACTTTATTTATTAATATTTTTGCAGTACTGGGAATTTAACCTAGAGTTCTGTATATGCCTGGCAAGTGTCCTACCACTGAGGTAAACACCATAATCCCCTAATTACTAATACTACTCTTTTAAAGAACTGACGCCTGTTAAAAGGTAATTGCATTTATGAGTTTGAAGGAAATTTAATTTTACAATATAAAATGAAGCAAATCCTATCAATAACTAATATATCACATACAGTATCTTTTTTTTTTATTTTGGGGGGACAAAATACTCAACATGCATAACTTAGAGAAGAAGAGGTTTGACTGGTCTAACAGTTTCTTGACTTCAGTCTTTGGCTGACTCCAAAAGAGAAACATCCTGCTGGAAGGGAATGACAGAGGACTGTTTGTCACCTCAGGGCAGTCAGAAAGCAGATGGAGAAAATAGGAGACTCTGAGAAAGTGAGGGAAGCCTGTCTAAGGGAGCGGCTATGTAGCTGCAGCTTTCCAGAGGCATGACCCTAATGGCCAACCTCTTCTAACTAGCTTGCTGCAGCCCCACATTCAGCTATGAAGTCATCAGTGGATTACTCCACCAAGGTCAATTCATTGACCTTTGAATAGCTTCACTATGAGCACAGAGACTGTTGGGGACATTTTAAATATATATCACAGCACTGCGTCCCTGGTCTCTACACAACTCGTATCTACTTCAAAACACTAAGTGTATCTAATCGATTTCAAAGCATTGCCAAATCTTAGCAGTATCAGTATTTCTGAGAAGTCCAAATCCAAAATCCCCAGGAAAAACTCTTAGGTGTGAATTTCCATGAAAATAAAAGAAAAAAAAAGATAAATACATGCAATATACTAATGCTACCCTAGCACAGAGTAAACATTTATGTTTCAGAGGAGAAGATTAAGGGGGAAAAAAGGACTTAGGACAAAGCAAGAGCAAAACCAGCATGGTGCACAGCTCCATGTGCAGGACATAAGACTGTTTTGACAAGGTCATACTCGACAGTGCTTGGGCGACCCCACCCCAGTGGCTTTGAAAACTACAGCCATAGGGTCTCTTCCTTAGACAGGCTTCACTCACTTCCTAGGCTCTACCTAGCACAATCTAGTTCTTTACATCTATAATTTCTGAGTTCCCTAAAGAACTTTTAGCTTCCATCTCATAGTTCAATGTATGGCAAAACCAGCAGCACATTTCCTAGCCTTGTAGCCTTCCTTTGAAATATAGGTGGAGGCCACTGTAACCACACAGTGCTTTCATTCTGCATGTGTGTGAAAATAACACCATGTGAATAATGCCAAGGTCTTCCACCAACTTGAGCAGTAGATTGGCTCCTTTGGACATTTGCTGCAGAGACTATAGCTCTACAGCTAGTCAGTTAGTGGCTGAATTCAGGGAATGACTTTCCTAGGTGGCCCACAATGGGCCTGGCACCCAAGGGATTTCTTTTATAAGAAGAGTATTGTGAACAGTATACCCTTTTATATCCTTAAGTATTTTAAGAGTGAGATTCAGCCATTACCTAAGATTTTTTCAAGGCATTTTTCCTGTGAGATAGATGCAAGGTAATTAGCTTCTTTTAATGGCAATCATGTCTTTAGCAGCCAGGCCTTCTTTGGCTTCACGTTTACAGGTTCTTTAGGAGTTAAATTTGATTGTTAAAGGAATTTTCTGCACATAATTTGGCCCCAAATTCTCAATAAATCTTTCTACAACCATCCAGCTATATCTGTACCACAGCCTGGCTATTGGGTGGTCTTGAACTTTGCTGTAGCAAATTAATTAGCTCACTGCTTTTAATCTCCTGAAAAGACTGGAAAATTAGGAAATATATGAACACATTTTCTGCTGCAGCATAATTTAACACAGTCCAACTGCTACTGGAGTCTTTTTCCCATACGAAACCTTCCAATCCTGGCCTTTCCTATCTGCTTCTCTGTAAATATTTTGGCATTCTGAATTCTGGTCAGGAAAATTTATCAATATTTGTTCCACGCATTGTAAGCCTTCTCCATCCAGCTAGGCCAGACTTTGCTTTTCATACAAACCAGCTGGAAAAACTTTTAAGTAGAACGTCAAGTAGAATCATAGTGAAGATCTCACTTCTGGGATGAACTTTCAGTAGGAATGGGCTTGCCTGACACTAGGGAAAGAATACTTAACCTTCACCGTACACCTTAACGGAGGGCATTGCTTACCTCAAAGGAGATAGAGATATAAGGGAAGTGAGGAGGTACCGATAAAATGTAACAGCACATTGTAACAGGCCACATCTCTTTTAAGCAAGTGTACCTCCTGGCAGATCACTGACACTGTCATTGAATGTATCCACTGATAGATATAATGCACTCTAATCCAATTACCTTCTAAAACCCAGTTACTATTTAGAGATATTTTACTCCCAAGGCATAGTAGTATATGTGTATGTATATACATTCAATATACATTTTATATATCGATAGGTATAATGGTATCTATATTGTCTAGTTTTTCAAAAGAGCCACACATCCTTCATAGCAATTTGTGTCTTGTGTCCACTAAAAGACAGTGAAGCTTTCATAACTCAGTAGTCTTTCTCCTTCCTCTTCTTCTCCTCGCTCTTCCTTTCTAGTACTGACAATTAAACTAAACAAAAGTTTCTAATCAAAAAGTTGAGTTACGGTGCTAAAATTTATGGCATTTTGTTTTTAGATATTAATATAATGATGAGACCTTTTTGTTTTAGTCTAAGCCATCTTACTGATTTTCCAGAGCAAAGCTCAGGAGATTAGAAATTTTGGATTCTCATCTTTACATCTTTCTCCTTATCAAGCAATGTGCTGAAGTAAATTTAGTATTCTTTCCGATTCTGACAAAATTTGATCCACTCCAATATCTATACCAAATAAATAAATTATTTCTTGGCCTCCTTGTATCCACCTCTATGATAAAATATCTTTTAACTCTACATTATCTTAGCAAGCAATAAATGGAAAATGTTTAAATTTAAGAAAAATAAAAGAAAAACACTCCTTTTATGGCAGACACTAGTTGTAGAAAATTTTCAGGAAAATTGGTCAAAGTCTGCAGTATTCATGCCTCTCTGTTTGGGGGTGGCTTGATGCAGGCACGTCCGTTATTCAAGTGACTGCGACAGATGCGGATGATGCCAACTACGGGAACAGTGCCAAGGTGGTCTACAGCATATTGCAAGGACAACCATATTTTTCCGTGGACCCAGAATCAGGTAAAAACATTTATCATTTGGTCTGGATCTCACTGTACAATACGCCTGAATTCATTCCTCTTTCAGAGCTTTTAGATACACCTATATGCTACCATTTTGTACTGTGCTTCTGTTTCTTCCCTAAAGTTATATAGTAAAACATTAAAAGAAAATGGAAGAAAGAAGGTAGCACAAACTCCCTTCATGGAAACAACTTTAAGCCTGTGTTCTAAGTTTAGCATGCTCGATTGGAAATTTAACAGATCCAGCACATTATAAAGCATAACAATGGTCAAAATTTAAGAATACGACAACTAGGAGAATGTAGTTCCTCATCTTTTCAACAAAATTCACTTTTAACCCACAAGAATAATTAGATTGCTTTAGCACAGCCTAATCAGTAAAGAAGAGTGCCTGGTATGTGTCTTTATGGTGTGAATTGTGTTAAGTGGTTGCACGTTGAAGAACTCACGGAGCTCGTTTTGCCATTCTTTTTGTTATTAGTAACTTCTGTAAACTGAACCTTGCATAGTTTACCATAGATAACAGTCACTGAATTGTCTGCTTTTATTTTACTGAAAGGCATAATAAAAACGGCTCTACCAGACATGAGCAGAGAAAATCGGGAACAGTATCAAGTGGTTATACAAGCCAAAGACATGGGTGGCCAGATGGGAGGCCTTTCTGGGACCACGACGGTGAACATCACCCTGACGGATGTCAATAACAACCCTCCTCGGTTTCCACAGAGTAAGAATGGTTTCTTTTATCTCCTGTTGAAAAGTAGCTTACACCTACAACTGGCAGTATATTTGTGTTGCTAGTTTTTCTATTTATATCTGCATCAATTGGTAGCGCTGCCCTGAAAAAAGTCCAAATAGAAAGTGATTATTTCCATCAAAGATTGTATAGTAAGCTCAGAGAAGAACCTGAGTTTCTTTTAACATTGTGAGAATGCTTTCATAGCTTTTGTAGAGCTAGAAGTTTTACAAGCTCACTTGCCAACCTTCGTTGCAGCCATCCTTTTCCTTCTGATCGGTTTGCTTAGGAGTGTGAGCTCTTAAGTCTGGGTGCTAAAATTCAAATTTAAGTCTGTCACTTCTCTTGCCTCAGATCTCTTGTTTCTACACCATACAGATATTGTCAGCTTTACTGATTTTATAAATAGGGGCTTTATGCTTCAGCCTCTCTGAAATCACTACTATGCAACAGTTTAGTATCTTCCAAACGCAGGCTGGAGACTATTAGAGGAAAAATAAAATGCTGAGAACTAGATACTGAAATATGAAAAATTCTAAGCCCGACCTCACTCCTCATGATAGATGCATGCGTTAGGTGTTGTTGTTATCTACTGCGTTGTTCAGAGGATGACTAACGTTAAAGTTCACAGAATTCAGCTGACCTGAGTGCTAGTGAGAACTCAGACAGACACAGTTGTACTACACAACTAATTTTCTTACTCACTGGATGAACCAGAAAAAAGAAACAACCGTGAACATCATCCTGTAGTCAAGTATTCTCACCGAGTCTGTTAAGATGATTTCCTAAGCCTGGGCCTGGCGATAATTGACCTGTGTTAGACTTGAAGGACCAGTATGAGATTAATTGACCTTACATGAAGTTCAACACATAATAAACTTTTGAAAACATTTCCAACTGCAGTATTTTTGCATCTCCTTATTGTCTTCTGATATTAAATATCTAAAATGCTTTGAAGAATACTCATAAGGGAATATAATAATATAATAATATAATAATTTCATGTTATCTGTATGAAGTAGAAAAAAGCCAATTCTTATTTAAAGATATGAACATTAAAATGAATTAAATCACAAAAACAGACATAGCTGTTTGTAGTATTTTTATGTCTCTAATGCAAAGTAAAATAATTGAATTTTTCTCATAATTGAATCCTGGTGAAAATGTATTATGACAGTTTTGAAAACACTACATAAGCAGTAAATTTTTTCCTGTCATTTTAAGTTAAAAGTTTCAAATTCTCCATTCCAGAATATAGTCTAGCAGCACAGCTCCTGCCTGGCAAGCCCAAGGTCCTAAGTTTAATTCCTGGTGCAAAAGAAAAAGTTCCATACACTAATATCAGGCCTTTCATTAGTTCTGTAATCATGGGATACATCAATCTGGGGCACAGTTCTCACTTATAAAAAAGACTTTTCAGCCTTTATACATTAGTTTCTCACCTTAACAATTATATAAATATATATTTTAAGAGTTCATCCGACAATATGGTGAAATGCTATACCAAATTAAAATTAGTTTAAGCAAAAACTAGAGAAAATTTTATAAAGTCATTCAAACGTGAAATGTCAAAAGAGCTTTGATTGAATTTGTAGGCACGTATCACTTTAATTCTCCCGAATCTGTTCCTCCTGGAACCCATGTCGGAAGGATAAAAGCCAGTGACCCTGACATGGGGACAAATGCGGAGATGGCTTACAGCATTGCGGAAGGAGACGGGTCGGACACATTCGAAGTCGTCACCGACAAGGACACGCAGGAAGGGGTCATAACTGTCAAAAAGGTGCTTGTTTTTATTTTTCCTTTTTTTTTTTTTTTCTTTCTATTGAGTACTGCATAGTTTCCTCTTAACTTGCACTAAAGGGAAGAAAATCTATAATTTCACTTTTACTTCTCTCTTTCACAGAAGTGAGAAATATTAGTACATCAAATAAGTGAAGCATCTTTATCGCAGATAATTGCAAAGTGACAGAAAATTTCAAATGATTGTGAGCATCAACCACAATCAGACCAGAACTGAACACAATTGTACTCATTTTTGTCTGTCTCTACGTGAAAAAAATAAGTGTACACCAGACACTGTCTTCACATTCATTTTCCAAGCACTTTAATTGCAAATGTGATGGTTTGTTTCAATAAGAGGAAACCTAGCAAGGGTGCCTCCTTCATTTAGGTTTTCTTGATTGATTGATTGATTGATTGATTGATTGATTGATTGATTTTTTGGCTTTTTGAGACAGGGTCTGGCTATGCAGTTCAGGCTGGCCTTGAGCTCTCTTTTGTAGCCGAGGCTGGTCTCAAACTCGCATCGATCCTCTTGCCTCAGCCTCACGAGTGCTGAGATTACAGGCATGTGCCACCACACCCAGCTAGGTTTTCTTGATTTTTTAATATGGTGTGGAAGTATATTGAGAAACTTGATATAGAATGATAGTCCAAACTAATTACTGTATGTTTAATTTTTCACTGATAATCTTCTTTCTGTAATTGCTCGACGTACTGAAAAATAGTTCATTCTAACCTTGCACACATGTGAAATTTTCTTTTGACTTTAAATATAAGGGCCGGCCAAATAGCTCAGCGGATTAAAGAGCTGTAAGCAAGCTCAGGGGCCAGGGGTTCAGTCCCCAGGCCTGCCTTACTGGCTCTGTCCCCCCTCCCCCCACAGGGAGCACTGAGGTGGCAACTGAGACTGGGCGTGGCAGTAACGTGCCTATAACCCTAGCACTTGGGAAGCTGTAAACAGGTGCATCGCTGCAAGCCTGAACTATTAGAGAGATCCTGGACACCCTGTAGACTCTTCCCTAAAAATACAAAATAAATAAATAAATATAGTTAACTTTTATTATAGTTATATCCATAATTTATAAATCTGTGAAATAATCCCTCAGTTAGCTGAGACTGACAAAGTTACTCAAAAGGAATCCCGAATAATAGGTATTCTGTTTTATCTATTTAATCCTCATAAATAAAATTTAATCCTCATAAATAAATAAAATAAATAGAGAAAAATAAGCATCAAATATGTACCCATTTATTCGATGTACCTGGGAAGTGATAATCAAGAAAACATTATGTTTGGCATCAATAAAAATCAGGTCATAGCCAGGCGTGGTGGCTCACACCTGTAATCCCAGCACTCGGGAGGCTGAGGCAGGAGGATCGGTGCGAGTTCGAGACCAGCCTGGGCTACAAAAGTGAGCTCAAGGCCAGCCTGAGCTGCATAGCGAGACCCTGTCTCAAAAAAAAAAAAAAAAAAATCAGGTCATTCACATGTGACATTGTCATCTATTGTCTTGCTTTCCAAATTGTGCTGAATTTTTCTTGTTTTATTGAATTTCAGAATTTAGATTTTGAGAAAAAAATGCTGTACACCTTACGAGTAGATGCAAGTAACACTCATCTTGACCCGCGCTTCCTACACCTGGGCCCTTTCAAAGACTCAGCTGTGGTCAAGATATCTGTGGAAGATGTAGATGAGCCCCCCGTGTTCAGCAGAAGCCCTTACTTGATAGAAGTTGATGAAGACGCAAAAGAAGGCAGCATCATTGGGCAGGTCACAGCGTTCGACCCGGATGCCATGAACAACTTAGTAAAGTAAGTACTGTATAGAAGTTAATTTTGCAGAAATGCCGTTATGCTTCCAACCCTTACAGGAAAAATTTTATTGCACAACATACAGTCAGTCGCCATAACTAGACCTTCTAGTGAACAAACTCTTGGCTGGGTTGCCCTCTGAGACCTTCAATTATGTTCTTTCACTTTGCTGTTAGGATCTCACCAGGTAGATGTTATTCTGATATTGCTTTGAGGATGATAAGACTCATTCACTGAGTGACAAAAAAAAAAAAAAAAAAAAAAAAAAAAAATTAGATCAGTATTAGCAAAGCCAGGTTCTGAAAAAATCGGCAGTCTACTTAGCTCCAGATTAGTCAGAGATTTGCATCTTTGAGTGTTGGTATTTTTCTTGAACATTGTGTCTCTCTTTCTTTCCATCATATTTAAATTGAAATACAATAAATACTTAAAAATTAAAATCAATGCCCTGTTTTTTCTAGAGGTATAGAAATCTTTTTTTAAAAATAACTATCAAGACCAGCAAGATGTTTCAGGGGTCTAAAGAGCCTGCTTAGGAAAGCTTAGGCAATCGCAGGGACCGTGGTTCGATCCCCGGGACCACATGTTGCGCCAGCCCCACCACCAGGACAGGCTGAGCCAGTCATTAAAACAAAACAAAACAAACAAACAAAAAAACCTATCAAAACAAATTTCTGTTAAAATTTTGAGAGAACATCATGTCATGTCCCAGTTTCAACTGGATAGTATTACTAAAGAAATGCTGATATACAGTGGAGGTCAACAGGAAAGGTGCATGTGTTAGTTCTTAACAGCACACCGTGCTGCCTCAGAATTTGAATCTTATGTGCCTCATGTGAAGCCCAGAACCTGAAAGAAATCTTAATTTTCTAATAAGGAGAATGTAATTACGTTTACAACAAAAATGGATGTATTAGACGCATGGAAGATGTGAGTAATATGTACAGTACAGCAGGAAAGAGGAAATAAATGAAGAATAAATTATTGGCTAACTTTATGACTAGCAAAATACCTAAAATTTCATGTTACTTAAAATTTGATTATGTAATAAAGCAAAATCAAGCGTTCGATTAATTTGCAGCCATTCATTAAATACTAAAATGTCACATGCACAATATAAAATGTATTAACTATATACTACTCAAGTTTTACTTGCCATACTAAATAATTTATAACATAAATACAAAGTGTCAGTGATTACACATTATTGAACATATTAACTTTTATAATAGCAAAAGTCTATAAATTTTAGGAGCCAGGAGTGGTGGCACACGCCTGCAATCCCAGCACTTGGGAGGCTGAGGCAGGAAGATTGGTGTGAGTTTGAGACCAGCCTGGGCTACTAAAGTACACTGAAGGCCATCCTCAACTGCATAGTGAGACCCTGTCTCAAAAAGAAAAAAAAAAAAAAAAAAGTCTATGAATTTTAATCTATATTCAATAATGTTCATTAAAATTTTTGTTAGTTTTATCTTACCTGGAATATAGATCACTAGATATTTACATTGTAAAACTTAGTTTTAAGTTGTTTGCATATTATTAAAATTACTCTTAAAATATGTATTCTAGGCCCTGTCAAATAATTCAGCAGATTAAAATACCTGTAAGCAGGGCCTAGAATCCTATTGCGGGTCTGCTGTGCCAGGCCTGCCCCCGGAGCTCAATGAGAGAGCAATTCAGACTGAGCGTGGTGGCACACCTGTAATCCCAGATATTCAGAGGCCATAAATAGGCTAGCAGTGAGACTCTCAACACCCTGTAGACCCTTCCCTCCCCCCAAAAAAACACAATAAGTTAAAACAAATGTATTCTACCTCACACATATTATTTCATTTAAAGCCTCTTTATTCCTATCTATACTTAATTTTCTGTATGAATATTGTAATAGCAAGACTATTTAAATAAGATGAATAATTGATTTATTTTCTTCTGATCAGTATATTTACTATCATGTTCACAGGTAAAAAAATTTAAAATTCTTATTTAAATTATATGCAACTGAATGGTTTCAGGTCTGTTTGTGAATTTAGTAAAGAGAGAAAAGACCATTAAAGTATGACTACTTTCTTTGCAAAGCTGTAATTGAAACAAACACATGTTCCTTTTTAGCTTTGCAATTGTATATGCAAATATATGGTCTTAGAGAATGGCTATTGGTAATCACAAAGTCAACAATAATTGTAAGAATGTATATATCTACATGTTGTTGAAATTAGTTTTCAATAATCTTAAAGTAAAACATTCTATGAAGAGAAAATGAAGATGGATTTGTTACTTCACATCAGTGGTGGTTTTCAATTTCAATTGTTATTACTAAGCTTTTTCTTTAATTTGTCAGCTAGGTAAAAACAATTTACTATGAGTATTTATAATAATTTCATATTATTATATAATAATATATTATAATAAATATAATATTTATTATAAATTTATAGAAACAATTTATTATGAGCATTTGCTAATAATATAATGTAGAAATGCTCTACAGGTGTCTTTCTCAGATGGATTTTTCTAGGCTTTAATAACAATCTTTATTTTTTATCTTTAATAAATATTATTTTTATCTTTATTAAAATTGCTTTCCTTTCTGCTCAGTGTTTATGTTACAAAATGTCTGTGCTTTTACAGAAATAATCTATTATAACTTCTGAAAATAATGATCACCTAGTAGCAATTCCTAGATTAATGCAGTTGCTATATGTATATGACTCATCCTAATTATTTTTTAATGTCTCAACATTTTTTTGACCCTTTCGCAAAATATCTATCTTCCTGTTTCCTACTATCTCTTCTGTATGTTGCTCTTTATTTTATATTTTGAGCTTTTCATACACAAGAAACCAGTTCTTCCTATGGAAGAATTGTTTCTCCTCTTGATGTCTGAATAGCACTCCACTGCATGTAAAGTCCACAGGTAGTTCCCCCTTTCATCTGTTCATGGAATGTAGTTCACATTCAACCCAGAGCTATTATGACATACATTGCTGTATGTATGGGTACACATGTGTCATTCAGTGTGAGATTTCTGTTCTTTTGGCAAGATATTTTGAAGAGCAATAGCTCTGTCAAATCTGATTTCTCCTTTTATCTGCTTGAGGAAGCTTCATGTTGCTTTTCAAAGTGGTTGTGCTAGTTCACATTTTTGTTTGTACAGCTAGCAATACAAATTCTTCCATTTTTTCCAGGTTGCCTTGCTAACGTTTCCTCATTCTCTTATTCCCTGATAGAAGCAATATTTTTTGGAGGCTGAATTTCAGTATTATTTTTATTTGCATTTCTCAACGAACCAGGAGTACTGAACCATTTTATGGATATATTGGACATTTATCCTTCATCTTTTGAAAAGTGTCTATTCATTCTGTTTTCCTTTGTAGATTCAATGTTTTATCTTGGAGGATATATATCTGTACATTATATATATGGTGTATATATGCATACATATGGAATATATATGTATATTTGGAATATATATATATATATATATATATATATATATATTCCATGGAATAGTTGGCATATATTTTCCTTGTTCTGTAGGTTGTCTTGACACTTGGTTTCCTTCACTCTGTAGAGGCTTGTTAATGTGATATGATGCTATTTGTTTATTTTTGATGTTATCTGTTGGGCACTTGGAATGTTATTCAGAATGTCCTGCCTAGGAACGTGTTATTAGGAGTTTTATCTGTGCTACCATCCAACTAGTTACATTTTCCTGTTTTAACATTTAAGTCTTATAATGTTTTCATTTTAGTTCACTACTAAGGGCCTAGATTTAATTTTATACATATGGCTAGTCAGTTTTTCCAACACGATTTGTGAAAAATACCACCTTTCCTCCAGAGTATGGTTTTGGAACTTTTGTCAAATATAAAATGTAGAATGCACTTTCAGTTACTTCTGGATCCTGTGTTCTGTTCCTTTTTTCCACATGTCTGGCTTTCTGCCAATGCCCTGCTGCTTTGATCTCTGTAGCATCTAAATTAACTTCTTCCTTTGCTTTTGTCATATTATTCTGAATCTTTTCTGGTTCCATATGAATTTTAGAACTCATTTCTATACATTTGATGACTAAGATTATTTCTACATACAAGTAGAATCATTAAATTTTATCAATTCTTAAAATTTTTTTCTGGAAAAAAATGTGTCCACTTGTTTCTATTTAATACTTTCTTCTTGTTCTTTTTGTACTTAGTCTTCTACTTCACAAAATCAAGTTTTGATTTTAAAGCAAACCACAAAAATTCTGGGGTATTTTTAAGGGTATTTTTACTGTAGATAAATTACATTGGGTTAGAAATATTTATATAAATCTTATGCTATCAATTACCTGGAAATGCAGCACTCGGGAGGCTGAGGCAGGAGGATTGGTGCGAGTTCGAGACCAGCCTGGGCTACAAAAGTGAGCTCAAGGCCAGCCTCAACTGCATAGCGAGACCCTGTCTCAAAAAGACAAAAAAAAAAATTACCTGGAAATGGATTATGTTACAATTTATTTCACTGTCTTATCAAATATTAAATATATGGATAGATGATATGCTTAATCAGATATATGATATTTAAATATTTCTCAAATTCATTGTTCTCCATTTTCAAAAAGCAAAACTATTTCCTTATTTGATAAAATTTATCAAGTTTTTTAGTAAATTTCTACCTTAGAGGAAAATTCAATGTCTCAGAAAGCTACTGTGCCAGGTCCTGGCGGGATGGCTCAGCAGTCTAAAGCGCCTGCTTGGGAAAGCTTGGGTGGCTTCAGGGACCGCGGTTCAATCCCCAGCACCACATGCTGCGCCAGCCCTGCCCTTGGGGCAGGCTGAACCAGCCATAAAAATGAGTGAGTAAACAAATAAAGGTTCTGAAACAAGAAAAAAATAAAATAAAATAAAATAATTCTTAAAAAAAAGAAAGAAAGCTACTGTGCCATTTTCTTCTAGCAGATTTGCTAATTTAACTATAATTTTTGCATCTGTGTCCTAGTTTCAGTTAGTTTTTGTATGGTGGAAAGCATGGACTAAAGTTCTTCACACTTTTATTCATGAATTCAAAATACTATGTCATCTTTCATTGCAAAACCTTTTTTCTCCACCAAATTACTTCTTTTATTTTGAAACAGTCATTTCTTAATTTGAGTGTTTCTCCATCTCTAGATATTATTACACTCCAATTATTTTTGTAAGTTCTTAAAAAATAACCACTATTCTGTGTAGTTTATAAAACACCTTCAAATCAGTGTTAGCCCTCTATTATTTTATTTAGTTTATGCCTATTGGTTTGCGGGCCCTTACATTTTGTTATGTTAGTTTCTACAAAAGAGCCATCTGGGAACTTTACTGAAAGTTTTACATCTATAAATAAATGTAAGCAGAATGCATAGCATAATGATATTTAATATAATAATCTATAAAATAATAAATATAACATTTATCTTTAATTTTTCAAGTAATATTCATGATTTATGTATACTTTACAAAGGAAAGGTTTGTCAGAGGTACTATAAATTTGAAAACATCATTTCCTTCAGAAATATGAATGTTTCAGGCCATTAAGATAGCTCAGAGGTCTAAAGCGTATACTTAGGCCAGCTTAGGCAACCACAGGGACCATGGTTCAAAGCCTGGCACCACATGCTGTGCCAGTCCCACCTCCAGAGCAGGCTGAGCAGGCTGAGCCGGCCATCACATGAATAAATAAATAAAGTTTACAAATGCATATAAACAAGCAATGCGAATGTTTCATAGCCTTAGGAATGTTGCTCTCTACCCTTTCTTCCTTCATGCAATGTATGTATCATTACCTTAGATTCCCTGAATGTATTTCTCATTTCATAGTTACTGTGTTCAGCTTTCCAGTCTCTTTCCCTTTGTCATTTTGAACAAGTCACATTTAATTTCATCTGCAAGCTCATCATTTCTATTTAAGCTGTTTCAAATCCATTCAAAATGTTTTTGCTGTTCCCCATGTTGTTTCTTGCCATGCCTTCTGTAACAGCTGTGTGAAGACACACTGATATTTCTTTAAGATTACATATGTAAATATTGTGTGTTTTCCTACCTGATGATTCTTTCCTCTCTAATATTAAACATGTAGGATCTTCCTTAACACGCTTTCTAACACCATTGGAAGCCAATTCTATCAACTCTCATTTCTAGTCTGGTTTCCACTAACAGAATTTTTTTGCATGGGCATTTTCCTGTTCCTTTGCAAGGCTGTAATTTTTTTTATTGGATTATAGGGTAACATTGACAGTGTTTAGTCCTAAAGAAATTGCATGCTATTAATATTCTCACCTTTTTTCTGTACGATTACATCACTTGAAAGAGTTTAGTTAGCTTGGATCTCACCTTGGGGCTTTATTAGTTGCTCCCCATTTTACATTATTTTGCATTTTTAGGTGTCAGTTAAGACATTTCTGCAGTTGAGCAAAAGTCTTGAAAATTAAACCGTTTATGAGCTAGAATGAGCTTCAGGTCCTAAGATGTCCCAAGCAATCTGCATCCATATATTTGTTTCCTCTAGTCTCTAGCCCCCTTTCTGCCAATAGATACATGGTATCTGCTCTCATTCTTACTCCCATTAGCATTCAGCTGAAGAAATGAGTGACATTCGCTAGATTTCAGCAATTCTCTTTCCTTGGAAGAAACCTTGGAAGTCTATGCACTGCACCTCTGAGATCTCAACATTGTCTTTAAATTCAGGGTGACCAGAAGGCTCCCTCTGGTTTTGTTTTTGTTTTTGTTTGTAGCTGTGTGTGTGTGTGTGTGTATGTGTGTGTTGTTGTTGTTTTTGTTATTGGTTTCTATAGTTCGAGGTAGTCTTCTTATGTAGCAAGGCTGGGTTGAATTCTCAATGCTTCTGCCTATGTACATCAGACTCCCGAGAACTGCGACTGTAGATTTTTGCCACTGTGCTTGGCTTCCACCTGGATTTCTAATTCCTGTATTATTAGGATTCACCCTTCCCAAGCCTATTGACTAAGTTCTCATTTCTCTCTTCTTCTCAGAAATTGTTAAGTCTATTTCTATTTGTTTGGTTATTTAAAAATCATTTTTCCATAACTTTTGTCTAACCCTTAGTGTTTATGGTACTATGATAAATGTAGTCTCTGTCATTATAGCCATTCATTTCAGATGACAAGAAATCTTATAGCAAAAAGACATATGTACTTTTTTTCTGTGGTAATGTTTATAGTGTTACTATATTTATCCCTTATTAATTATTCTGACTTTAAAACAGTCCATCTTATTTTAATGTCATTGAATTATATATTATCTCTATATACGTACTTATTAATTATGAAAAATCACTGCCAAATCTCTAATTTTTGCATATATAATCATATATATATTATTTTAGATCTAATTTGTCTTTTATCTGATAACTTCCTGGAAATAGAATTTCAAAAGAAAATTTCTGAATCAGAGAATAATAGTAAAATTTTTATCCCTACTTTACAGTATATAAAGTGACTCAGGAATTTTTAAATTTATAGCTCTCCCAGAAATATTTCAATAGGGCCCTAAAATCTTCACACAAAAATGTGAACTCTAGTTTTGCCTTTACTTGTCAATAATTAAGATGAGAATAATCATAGTAAGAACAGTTCCATATGAAATTATCTTCAACAAGTTGCCATTTTGCCAATATTAATATTAATATTATCTGAAAGTGTAGAATATTGGCTGATTTGTGATAATATGTAAGTTATGAAAAACAAGATTTAGAACTCCAGTTACAGTGTAAAGGAAAAGCAGCAATAAGTCAATGAGCAGAGAGCACAGTACTAAGACTTAACCCCAGCTCTCATCCAATGTAGAAGGATAGCTGATCTCCAGAGAAAAAGTAGGCCATGATCAGCATCATGGAGTCCTGTTTTTTTTTTTTTTTTTTTTTTTTTCAAGAAGAAATTTGGAACTAATTCTAAGCCTCAGTAAACTTGGCAGTTCACTCAGTAAAGTGAATTCTCAGAAAGTTGTTCATGAAACATATTTTCTGAACTACATCTGCTACTTGCAACATGAGATTATGGTTACAGTCAGCAGCTGCGGACACCTCTGCTTCTTCTGGATAGTCACCATGATTCTCAGAAATGACAGCCTTGGTTGTAACTTGGGAAGTTCTGAAAGAATGTCTTACCTCAGTTCACACTAATTTTATGATTAATGTATAGAAAATCCAGTGATTTTTTTTAGAAGTGTTTCTCGAACAGTCAATCTGAAGAGTAAGTTAAAAGATAAAAAGCTTGGTGGCAAGAGATTTAGCCATGCTTCTGGGAAATTTGTATGACTACATCATAAAACAAATGGGTTAGAGGTCTCCCATTCATTCGGGTCCCCTTTCTGTCTCTCTCTCTCAGACAGGAGCTTTCTTTTCCCCTGTAAATATATTCTGCTCTTAAAAAAAGGGTATAATTATGCTTATATATTAAAAGGCTTCTCTCATGTTTCCTTACTATTACAGATAATAAAATATAATAATCCTATGTGATTATTTTTCCTGTAAGAAAAACTATAGAAACATGGTGTCAGTCAAATTATAAGTATAATATAAACTTACCATTTACTTTTAAAGCACAATGGAGTTTTCATAGTTCACAGCTATGGAAAAAAAAATAATAACATTTTTACGCCAAGCAATAATAATAAAGAAAGATTCAAATCCATACCCTTTCCTTAATGAATTAGTGAAAAGGTAACTACAACTCAGTAAAGGCAAAAAATAGTATCATTACCTGTCATTGCCTGCTATTGATTTGTTCTAGTATCGGTAATTCAGTCTACTTTTTGCAGTAGGTAATGCTAGAACAATAAAAAGGAAAGTAAATAAATAATGAAAGTGAGAGCTCAGTCTTCACAAACTTTGTTCTGTGTCCTCTATTTCCTGACATTTTTCCACCTTTTGTTATGACAATGACCTTTTTAAACTTATTCTTCAAAATTCTTTGTAGAGAAATCAGTAAATCATTATTTTTTGTTGCAGGCCTCTACTTGGATACAGAAAAAGTTTTATTGTGTGTTAAGTGTTTATCAAGCTTTTTGTGGTTATTAGTTGTAATCCAATGTATTTATTATTAGTAGGAAAATCAGAATGTTCCTATTCTCTACTGAAAATAGTACTTGGCTGTTACAACAGGAGATTATCTCTGGGCTTTGACAAATTGGAAAATATCATGTGAATTGAAGAGAATTTCTAAATGTAGAGCTTGAAGATTATAATGTTAAGGATAAAAAGTGAATAGTCTCTAAATAATCAAATTGATATTTCATGAATTTCTAGCTTGAAAATTAATGACTGATAAAGTTCATCCCAAGAGAAAGATAGCCACAATCTAAGATCAAGTTTGGTATTAAGTACAGTTGAGTTGGAGTTTCACTTTCACAGTGTTGGGAAGGTAATTTGTTCCCTTGTCACAGAACCCCCACACTAACCTCTAGGGAAAGTAGCATTGGGAAAAGAAGGAAAGTTTATTTTGCTTTTTGAACTTCCATAGAAACAGGAGAAATCCAAGAGAGACAGATGGATATTGTCAACTAAGTTCCACTGAACACAAAGGTGCGGTTATGTGCAATTACTTTCCTTGTATTCTCTTGAGATTTGTTTTATTAACAAACATAAATTAGCATATTTAATGGAAAACATAGTAGAACTTTAATGTTACCATGACTTCCTTTGCTTTTCTCTCAAACACTACACAATCAAAATTTAGTCTCAACTCTCAACTGCAAGTAAAACACCCAATAGTAACTAAAATGTCCAAGAGTTGAAATCTGAGAGTAGTAGACATAATAATTTATTTCATTTTAGCACCATTAACCAACAAAAATTAGAATGAGAATAGTCCATATGATTCAATTTTAATACATTAATAATTATTTTGAAAGTCAAATCATTACAAATAATTCTGTGACTATTTGGCTCAGCCTAATATAACTTTTACTTCTAGAACACATATTTCATGATGAATTTTATATACTTCTTGCTAAACCGACATTGCTACCAGTCTTTTGTCGCTTAAGATTTCCTGTTCCTAGAAGTATAGCTATACTTTAACAATGATCCCTTGATAAATTGGCTCTGTTTTAATCTCCCATGCTCTTTGTACAAGAAAATTACAATAATAATATATGAAAATTGAGCAAACATCTCACTTTTGTAGTCTTGCCAATAAGGAGGTCACTGAGCTCTTCCCATGTATTAAGAGTGAGCTGCTGAACATCTGAGTCGCAAAAGTTTCCTGGGGTCCTTTCACTCCTGAGATGGTGTTTGGTATGCTTTTCAGTGATCCAAGCACTGTACTTCAAGCAATGCCCATGCCCGTAAAATAATAATATAATACTTAGCAAAAAGATAAAAGTAAAGACCTTCAAGTGGTGAGGTATATTATACTATTTTAATTATTTTAATATCCCAATCTCTTTTTCATGATTTAATCTCAGCATACATCTCATAATAGAAAAAAGCACATCTTATACTAAAGCTCCAACACAATGAAAAGGAAAACCTTCAGAAGTTTGGAATAAATACGTTTTCATGTAAATTTTTTTAAAAAACTAATTCTTTGTAAAATTTAGAAATCTAAACATCTATTATTCATGTTTGCTAGTCAGTGCCAGATAGTGAGAACTTCACAGGTTTCTAATAGGTGGCAAATGTTACTAATTAGGCAGATTGGAAGGCAGGTTATCTGTTTCATCTCTTTAAACAGATAGGAAAATACAAACTGAAACAGAGGTGGATTATTCACTTCCTCCTCTTTTTTGCTTTCTCTGGCTTTGCTTGATCACCTTATCAAAGTTGTACAATCTTCTATGCAGTGTCCTGTCCCAGGTTCACCTATAGTTTTGCCAGGCGCATTCCCACAACAGCGTTAATGGTTCATGTTCTGGGTCTCAGAGCTGGTGTTGCTTTCCTGTGCTGCGGGTTAAACCTGCAGTCTCAGTTGTGATAATGCAGGGCTGTACCACTGAGATACAATATTAGCTCGCCAACTTCTGTCCAGAAGACTCCTACATGATTTATGTGAAAGTAACTGTCTCAGAAACACTGCACACGATTCATCCACCAACTACAAGCAGATCTCAGACCGATGAGAAAGCACCTTAGCTAGAACAATACAACAAGAATTAGTGTAACTGCAGGACTTCCATATAAGCAGGCAGCTTAATAAAAACATTTCTTTTGCGAGTGTTTAATTGTCTATGGCTGCCACAAATATTATCATAAAAGAAGATTAAATGAACATTAATTTATTTTTGCAGGTTAGAAGTATGATATGAGTTTCATACGACAAGAGGAACAGTGTTGATGTGGGCAGGTCTTGTTGCTTCCTACACACTCTAGGGAAGATTGTTTTCTTTTTTTTAAGAATTTTTTATTTTATTTATTATTTGTATTCATTTCAGAACCTTTGTTTATTGACTCATTTTTATGGCCAGCTCAGCCCGCCCCAAGGGCAGGGCTGGCACAGCATGTGGTGCCGGGGATCGAACCGCAGTCCCTGAAGCTGCCCAAGCTTCCCCAAGCAGGCGCTTTAGACCACTGAGCCATCCCGCCGGGCCCGGGAAGATTGTTTTCTTATCCATTCGGATTGATAGTGGATTTTGAGTCTTGGTAGCTAGGAAGTCAAAGCTCCTCTTCTAGATGGGCTGCCAGCTTAAAGACCCCGTCAAGCATCTCTAAGTTACCTTCATCCTCTGGCTTGCTCCTCCATCCCTCAAGCCCGAAGTGATGAGTCAAGTCCTTCTCACTGTTCCCGTTTATCTTCTCTCTTCCTTCTGTCTCATCTCTTCAAGTCATTCCACATTGAAGTGTTCATGTGATGATATCAGACGCATCAGGACACTCTAGGATGTTGTGCCGTTTAACTGTTTTCAACCTGTTCACACTTGCCAAATTGCTTTTGCCACATAACATTGGATATTCTGGGGATTACGTTTTTAACGTTTTGGGAGAGGAAATGTTATCTCGCCAGCTACCTAGTAAAAGAAAGCCTCTGGTACAGCTTGCATATGCAGTCTTGATGAGAAAAACACAAAATTCTGTAGAGATAAGATATTTCACTTTTATTTGAAATAGTTTTGAGAGCTAGATTAGAGGAAGCCCTGTGATTCAATTGAGATGTTCCTTAGTTATTGCAAACAGTGTGTTCAATAGCAGCCCCCATGATACTCATATATACTCTGCGTACAGATTTTCTTACAGTGGTTCTATTTTAAGATTGCCTTTAATTTATTCAGTAGTATTGGCTGCTTTAGGTTTAGCATAGCTGGTTAATGTGTCTCAAGTACTGAGAAGGGTCTATGATACAATAAGTGAATCAAGAGACACTTTAAAGTCTCACTTCATAAGTGCCAGGAGGACTCACAAGTGGAAATCATGTCTGCTTTGTCAGATTGCTGAGGGAATTGCCTTCACCTTTAAGGAAACAGTAGAAGAACTCGTGACCTTGAGATGATGCCTGTACTTAGGAATCTATTTCATTCCAGGTACTCTGTTGATCGGCACACTGATATGGACCGGATTTTCAGCATACACTCAGAGAATGGCTCTATTTTTACTTTGAAACCCCTGGACCGAGAATCATCACCTTGGCACAACATAACCATTACAGCCACAGAGATAAGTAAGTGGGAGACACACCTACCCGGTCACCTTATTTTTCATCCCAGACACGACGATGGTCTAAGGAGTCTTGCACTTGGGTAAAACTGTTATTAGTGAGGTTTGGGAGAAATTATTTAAATTAATTTTATTTATTTAATTTACCTATTGAAGTAAAGTTTTTCTCTCTTTCTATGTAACTCAGACTGGCATGGTGTAGCTCAGGCTGTCCTCGAATTCACAGAGATCCTCCGGCCTCATCCTTCAAGTGCTGGATATCAGGTGTATGTCACCATGCCCAGCAAATTATTTTTAGTTGCTCATTAGCTTTAAGTTATTAAGGATTATCAAATAACTCATTTTAAAATTCATTTTCTTTACCACTTTATAGTAGGAAAGAGACAGTCTAAATTTATAAAGCTCATACATTCTCCACATGTGATGGCACATAGGTGTGGTTCTAGCTACTCAGGAGGCTGAGACAGCAGGATGACAAGTTCCAGACCTGCCTAAATGGCTACATAAGAGCTCTTGCCTATCGTGCATGAAATGCTGAGTTTGTACCCTGGTACTAAAAGAAAATAATCTGTGAATCTATTAAAATTATTTATTATAAATTTACAACACTTCATTTTCAATAAAATATTCCCTTTCTATTATGCTATTTGGAGTATGAAAAACTATACATCAGAAAAATACCTGGGAAAGTGAATAATACAGAACTGATCTATGGCTAAGTTTCAAACACGACAAGTGGTTTTTCTGCCTCTGCAATTACAACTAAAATTGTATATATGTTCTAATTTCAGATAACCCAAAACAAAGCACTCGTATTCCTGTCTTCATCAGAATTCTAGATATAAATGACCACGCTCCTGAATTTGCCATGTACTATGAAACATTTGTCTGTGAAAATGCCAAGCCTGGCCAGGTAAGTAAAATCACTATACACTTTCACTGCTTTCACTTTATAGAGACAGATAACATTCTTTGTTTGCCTAGTTCTTTCTCTATCTCTCTTTTTTTTTTTTTTCAATATTTAATGCTTTTTGCATTCTTCAACAGAAAATTATCACTTTCTTACTTTTCTTACTTGGATTTATAATTAGGCTGATGCTAATTTACACACACCAATATTGTGGAAGTATATGATTAAATAAACATATGGCATAGACATGAAATTTATCTCCACTGGCATACTAGAAATAATTAGTTTTATTGATTACATTTTGCCATTTTAAAATCTTCAGCCATGGGGGCTGGGGAGATCGGTCCATGACACAAGTGCCTGCCTGGCAAGTTCAAGATCATGAGTTCGAACCCCGGTCCCGCAAGAAAAAAAAAAAATTAAGATAATAAAAATAAAATCTTCAGCCATGGGGCCATGTTCATCTATGTGCTATTTTATTTGTGATATAAAATTTTAGTATTTTTAAATAAAAAGATTTCTAATAAAAGTGCTCCAAATTCTTTTTACAGTATAATATTTTAAATATATCTAGAGTAATCGTATGTTTGTTTATTTGTTTTTATGGCCGGTTCAGCCTGCCCTCAGGGCAGGGCCAGCGCAGCATGTGATGCCAGGGATCGAACTGCGGTCCCTGCAGCCGCCCAAGCTTTCCTAAGCAGGTGCTTTAGACCACTGAACCATCCTGCCGGGCCCCTAGAGTAATTGTAAACAATGTAGAATATATTCATTTTTTTTTTTTCTAGAAACATTATCTGGCAACAACATACATTTCTGGAAAATAATTTATAGTTACTTAAATAGCTCCTTCATGCCAGTATGTAGATTATAAGAATCTTTGACTGTTAGATCAATTTAAGTGTAGAAAATCAAGTGAGGAATGTCTTTTAAATTTGGATGAAATTATTCTGGACAAAATATTTATATTGCCGCTCATATGTTTAAGGCCTAAAATGTCACCATGACTATATTCATAGCAGAGTTCTCTAAGGTGGTAATCAAGATTAAGTGAAGCTGGGTATGGTGGTGTGTGTCTGTAAACCCAACACTTGGTGCGCTGACACAGGAGAATCATCGCATGTTTCAGGCCAGCCTGAGCTCTAGCGTGAGCTCATGGCCAGTCTAAACTACATAGCAAGGCCCTGTCTCAAAAAGGCTAAAAAACAGAGCAACTGAAATGAAGCACTGATAACGGACAAGGGATGTTCCAACAGACTTAATGTTCTTGGAAGCCAGGGTACAAGAGCACTTTTGCTACCTCCCTTGTTCGCAACTCATGCACTGAGAAAAGGCCATTCGAGGCTTTTTAAGAGAAGGCTATGCGAAGGCCAGGGAGAGAGTGTTTAGCAGCCGACTATGAGGGCAATCTGATCTCCTTCTTCTAGCTTCCGGAACTATGACCAAATACACATCTGCTGTAGAAGCCACACAATCTGGTTTTCCTTTTTCTATGATAGCACAGATGAGTTAAGCAAATATACTTAACCATATTCCACCTACAATACAGAAATGCACAATTGAAGCGTGCTGAATGCCACACACCTGTAATTGAAACAGTTCAGAAGTCTGAGGCCATTTGAAGCCAGCCTGAGCAGCATAGTGAAAATCAACTTTGTTGATAGTTACTTTAGCTCATTTTTTTTTTTCTTTTTATTCTTTGTAAGATATAATGGGCATAGTCTCAGTTTAATGTGATTGGTCTTATTTGAGTTTTAATTTTTATAACACATCTACAAATATTTATTGAAGTACTCCTCTACAGGTGGACATATGATTAGCCAAAACATGTTATCTTAGCTGACAGCACTGTAGGGAGTACTATAATACACTGCACTCTTTTACTGCCCCAAATTATTTCCCTACTGTTATGCTCAAAGTATGAGTGATTAAATTTTGTCTATAAATATTAGTGAGAGCTGCCAAGTAATTTTCCAGAAAATAATACTTCTACCACATATATATGATTCCATACATACTTAGGTGTATTTAGATTTTAAATACCTGCAATCTTCTAAATATCTCAAAATATCTTAACGCAAATTCATCTGAACTTTTTGAGGTTGGCAGCTTTGCTATGTAATGTACCAATGAATGGTACATTTATGGTTTTCTTTTTTAAAACACAAATGTATTACATCCCTGATGTTGCAATAAAAATACCACGAAGTGGATGACTGAAAGTCATAGAAGCTTTTTACTTTACAAAACTGGAGATGAGAAGTCCAGCGTTGCTTTATGAGCAAGGATGTACTCTTTCTGATTTACTTATGGAGATCCCTTCCCGAAACTTTCTCTAGCTTTTGGTGGTGGCTCGTAGTTCACTGTGATTTCTCAGAGTATAGACATCAACTACTCCCATCTCTTCTCTGTCATTTTTGGATTTTTTTCCCTGTTTAAGTTTACCTCCCTTTAAGAAGACACCAACCATAGTGTTATAACCCTCCCTATTGCAGTGTGATTTCCTTTGGAGTGATTTTATCTGTAGTAAATCTATTTTCAGATGAGATCATCTTAATAAGTACTACAATTTACAAGTTTTACATACTTACTATAATCTGTAGATATTCTTTACCCATATATGAGGAAGTACATTTGCCTTGCGTTGATTTATATAAGTTATTGATAACCTTATGTTGTCATGAAATATTAATGAAATATAATTGATAGTTACTGATTATAATTTTAATATATCTGTTACCAAGTTATTCCAACCAACAAAGACAAAATAAATATATTCAAATAAATGCTCAACCGGGATTTATCTAATAGCACCAATAACTTAAACCAGCATTTTTGTGTTAAAATATTACAAACAACTAAATCTGTTATCACTGTTAAAAGTCAGAGAGTTGAACAAAAATACTAATACGAAAAGGTAGGCATTTTTTCTTAGGTTGAGCTTCAATTATCTAATGAAAAATGCAAAATTTTGCACTACCAATTGTGTACTTTCAGAAGCACCATATAAAAGAAAGCGATCGCGTTCACTATGTGAATAAGGCGTAATTTTAAAATTAACATCAACTTGAACTGCAAAAATATTGACCACAGAATGCAAGTTGTTGTGACTACAGAAGGCACACAATAACCAAAAGAATATATGTTAAGCTACTGTGCACTTCCAAAAATTAACACCACAGAAGATTGGACTGTTTTATCTGGAAGTGGTTTGACTTTATTTTTCTAGAAGAGGAAGCTGAGATTTTGAATAATGAAATAACTAGAAGGTCACATCAAATAGATGGCAGACTAACGAATAGAGAAACCAGCACTTTACCTACTATGAAATGCTCATGGAATATTTCTGCCTGCCCAACTTACTTTTATTTAAAGGAAAGAACAGTCACAATAAAAGTGCCACAGAACTTTAAAAGAAGATGACAAGAAATTGAGCCAGGGATATAGCTCAGTGGCACAGCACCTGTACAACAAGATCAAGGTCTTAAGTTTCGTTCTTGATACCAAAAATAAAACAAACAAAAGATGATAACAAATTAACAATGGTTATGGCAAGGAATATTATTCTTTTCAAATAATTTGCTCAGATTAGAAGATACAGGCCTGCAAAATTGGTCAAATCATAGAAACACTAATTGTTCTTTTCAATGAACTAGTAGAAATTAGTAGTACAATTACCTTAGCTATCTTGTGTTTATATATATATATTATGTATGTATAATATATATATATATATATATATATATGTATATATATATATATATATATATATTTCCCCCATTCTCTTATTTTTCATGTTCACCATCACAGATGTTCCTTCCCTTTAGACATTTCTCTGTCACAATATCTGTCTTACCTTTTGATTCTTAGTTGTTCTTTCATTTTCTTACACTAGGGAGTCAATATTATGTTTACACATGAGTGTTTGATTTATTTCACTGATGAGTATGGTCTCTGTTTGCATCCATTTACCTACAAAAGCTTCAAGTTTCTATTCATAGCTGAGTCATTCTCCATGGTACAAAAATTCAGCTTCATTTTTTCATCCATTCTAGAAATGATGCGCACTACGGTTGTTTCCAAGATTTGTGTATGACAAATTGAGCTGTATAAGCGTGGGTGCACAGGTATGGCTGTGGATGACCCACTTTTGACTTACATTGATCTCAACTCAGAAGTACTGTGCAGTAGGGACCTCTGTTGATTTTGCAAAGCCTGAGAATATTTTTATACTTATATCTTTGCAAATAACATTAAAAGATAATCAAGCATTCTAAATGGAATATGCATTATAATTCTCCCAACTCATCTCATATCTCTAAAATCCTTTATTATGTTATTACATAGAGAAGTGTTTATTTGTTCCAAAATATGAAATGGAGAGGTCTTGCAAAGCACTCATACATTTTCAAAGTTATCTTTCACATTTTCTTCCTTTAAAAAATAATTTTCCAGTGGTGCAAACAATAGGTAAGCAAGCATTAAGGAAACTGTCTAGTACTTCATAAAATGTATAAAGAAGGGAATGTTGGAATGATCATTTTTTTAAAGATCGAATGTTTTAGTAATGAAGCAAAGAATGATGGCTTGAGCTAATTTGCAAGGAGAGTTTGCCAAGATGAAACCATTAAAATATAATTTTCTCTTTTTATTTTTACTACTTTTAATAAACAACATAGAGACAGTTTCAAAACACGTTAATAAGACAGCCACAATAATTGATACAATGCATTTTGCTGTCTTCATAGTAGTTGTTTATAGTAAAAGATACAGACATGATAACATTTCCAACCACTATATGTACAAATATTTCTTCTCATTGAACTAAAAGAAAGTAGTTGTATACATAGAGCAATATTCCATAATAATAGTGGATTATTGGCAGAACTAACAATGTCAGAAGATGTTGACTTGAGCCTTTTACAACTCAGCATACTAATCTGGCTCTACTTTTATGCCTGGTGGTTAAACTTTTCTCCTGGATGATTAACTCCTAGTGAAAGCAAGACATGTACAACAAAACATTCAATTTTTATATCTGTCAAGGTCAGTCAAACCCCCTCAGGATTTGCATTGGCACCATGTACAGCGTTTTGTAGATCTTTTCTCACTGTGAGCCATCTGGATGAGTCACGGTCATTGCTTGAGTAGTTTGCTCCCTGTGAAAGCCTGATAGAGTGTTTCCTGTTTTGGTGAATCTCCTTAGGCACCCTGCATATTGTTGATACCTTTCTTCTGTGGCCCCATAATGCACTGTAACATCCTATAACTCAGTTGTGTCCAAAAAATGTATTTTTCTTAAAATCAATTTTTTTGTTGTTTCTTTCACTTTAATAACCAAAGGGTCAACTCTCAGATTTATGGTGTCTTGCAATAGGAAAAGATTTGGCTTTTGTTTCATTTAGTTAATTCACATGTTTTGGTTTCAGTTGATTCAGACAATCAGCGTAATGGACAAAGATGACCCTCCCCGTGGCCATAAATTCTTCTTTGAACCAGTGCCAGAATTTCCTCTCAATCCAAACTTCACCATTGTAGACAATAAAGGTACACAGGACACTTTCAGGCTACAATTTATGAAATCTGTACCTGTGATCTTCCAAACAAAGTTGAATTATTTTCTTTTCCATTTTCCTCCCAGATAATACAGCTGGAATCATGACTCGAAAAGATGGCTACAGCCGCAATAAAATGAGCATCTACCTACTGCCAATTCTAATCTTCGATAATGATTATCCTATTCAAAGCAGCACGGGCACGCTCACAATTCGTGTGTGTGCCTGTGACAACCAAGGGAACATGCAGTCCTGCAATGCAGAGGCCTTGATCCTCTCCGCGGGGCTGAGCACCGGAGCGCTGGTCGCCATTCTGCTCTGCGTCCTCATCCTGCTTAGTAAGCTGCCCCTTCTGAATGTCCCTCCCTTCCACGGGCCACGCTCCTCCGCTACCACTGGCCTGCACACATATCCTCCCTAGTGCTAAGGAGACAACCCTCTAATTTTGATTAGAGTCATTCCTTCCAACAGAGATGGAGAAATATATATATATATATATATATATATATATATATATATATATATATATTTTTTTTTTTTTTAACCTGAGGGGAAAGGTCCAACTGACTCATGTTCTCAAACAATAATATGACATGAGGTGGTATAAATCAGGTAAACCGTGCTCCAAAGACATTCAGCATAATAACTAATTCCATATGACCTCTATACAATGGCTTAACATCACAATGAGATTTAAATTTTTATATTTATTTATTTATTTATTTGCTTGCTTCTTTTCTTTCTTTCTTTCTTTCTTTCTTCCTTCCTTCCTTTCTTCTTTCTTTCTTTCTTTCTTTCTTTCTTTTGTATTTATAGGGAAGAGTCCACAGAGCATTCGGTGTCTCACTACTAAATTAGACTCTCAGTGATCCACCTCTTTACAGCCTCCCAAGAGCTGGAATTACAGGCGTGAGCCACCACATCCAGTGTGAAGTTCTCACTTTTTAGATAGCCATTTAAAAATGACCCAAACGAGAATGTTGTATTTTACTGTTCTCATTTGAATTATTTTTAAAACCAAAGACTGTTCTATCTTTCCAAATACTATTAATAAAAACTGAGTTATGTAACTATTGTCTAATTGGTACACGCATGAGAAGTCACAGAAAGACATATTTTCCCAGTAGCACTTGTTGTATATAGATATAAGGCACTGCTACAAGGGCAAAATTTGTTTTTTTTAAATAAACTGGCCAGATAGCTCAGCAGATTAAAGCATCTGCTTAGCCAGAGTGCAGTGCCCAGTGTTCAATTCCTCGAGTGCCATGCTGGCCCTGCCCCCAAGAGCACTGACACAGTAATTTAGGTTGAGCATGGTGGCCCCAGCTCCTGGGAGACTGAACACATGCAGATCACTATGAGTCTGATCTGTGTAGTGAGACCCTGTAGACCCTGTACTACATATAAAAAAAAAAAAAAAAAAAAAGGAGGAAGAAAGAACGAAAAGAAAAAATGGCATTATGTCATTCTAGTCATACCAGCCTTGAAATATCTTCCAATTATAGCCATACTTCTAACAGCAATGTTTTATTTGACCATGAACTAACTGGACAACAATTTAATTCAATTAAACAGTTGTTACACTCTGAATCATTTCAAAAAAAAAAAAAAAAAAAAAAGATTTCCTTCCAACAGCCATCCAAAATCCTTATGCTAAGGCAGAATAGCTATCCGAATTTATATTCTAATGCTCATGTGTTGGCTACTTTGCACCATAAATCTTCTCAAGCTGTCTGCGTGTGATCTTTCTGGCCAGATACCTAACAAGACCTCATTAGGGGAGCACATAACATTTGTCTCAGTTGCGATGATCCAGGTACTGAGAAAAAGCATTGGTTCATACTGCTTTAGAGCATAGGGACTATACTATCTTCAGCAGGAGCAATACACACCTCTACGTGCTGCTACCAAGATCAATTCTTCTGAAAAAAATAGTTTATATCACTATGAATAATAAAATTTGGCTTGCCATTTTAGGTGAAACTTACAAATACCGTAGCATTCTACTTGCACAAACATATCTACTTCCAAAATTTACAGTAGAGTAAATGTACATGAATTGTATCTATAGTGCTTGGTACACAATTTTCCTGCACACGTGAGAAACAAGAGCACCCCCCAAGTAAATTAAAATATTCTAGTAGTTCTATAGTTAATTTGATAACATTTCCTTTGTGCAGAAATATTAAACATTAGTTTAGGTTTTTATGTTATATAACAAGACAATTCAAAAAGCAAGAATGTATAAATATTTCAAAATCCCAGGGTTCCCTTTGGCAATCCGATGCACCTCAGAAGTCTACTCTTAGGATTTTAATTTCTAAGAGGTGAAGGATATTGTGAAGATTCTGTTTAGCATGTATGAGATCTGCATTCAGTCTCTAGGTCTACAAAGATAAAAATATGTAGATGATTCATGACAGATAAATTTATAAGAATAAGCTATGTAAGAATAAAATCACCTAATAAAAATGCATAACGTACTTTTTGCATTTCAAAATTGATAGATTTCAGATATCTGCGTAACTATAATGCAATATAAAATATCTGTGATTTCCATTGACTTCAGCGTTACACATACTGCTACTGTCATTATGAATATGATCATATTCAAAATGTAATGAAGCTGAAATTCCAGTAACAGATTAGAGAATAAAATGATGTTTACTTTTTCCATTGTTTATCCTAGCTCCTCTGAGTGAAATTTTATTTCCCAAATTAAAGGCATCAATCTAGGAAGCGAAACACAAACTTGACATA
Source organism: Myocastor coypus (assembly GCA_004027025.1). Classification (NCBI taxonomy): domain Eukaryota; kingdom Metazoa; phylum Chordata; class Mammalia; order Rodentia; family Myocastoridae; genus Myocastor; species Myocastor coypus. The sequence continues at coordinate 96,547 of PVJA010003202.1, forward strand.
CCAAAACAGTAAAAAAGTGCCTATTAAAGTTTTTCTAACCCTTTTATGGGAATTAGTAAATATTCATAACTGAAGAGAAAATTGATTTTAATTTAAGATTATTTTATTAACAAAGAGTGGAAAACTGAAACAATTATTCATTCAATATTAAATTTTGAAAACCTCCCCTTTTCTAGTTTACAGCTGAATTTTGGTGAAGGTCACATTTAGATGGTATTTTTCTCTGTTGTATAACAGGGGAGGTTACAGGCACAGCTCAGTGGTACATATATGTTTTAAGATTTTCAGGATCAAGTAGCATGTAACCCAAGAGTCCAAGTCTGTGCCTTTGGAGGGTTAACTGATAATGTCTGTGATGATTTGGAGAAAATATTCTTTGTAACAAAGGGTTGAGGAAGGCCTACTAGCCCTACATGAAAAAAACAGTTGAATAAACTCTTTATCTAATTACAGGAACCCCAAAGATATTATTAAATTGTAAATTTAATATGCAGAAAAGTATTTAATTTCAATTTGTATTTATTAGGAAAAGTATTATTGTTGAATATATCATAATAATTTACATTCAGGTTCTACCACTAGAAATAACACAGTATATTACAAGTGATGATGTTTACTGTTAAATTTACATCAAAATAGATAAATAATAAAACAATTGCACAAATAGAATAAAATTAGCATTTCAGCTACAAAGCTTGAATACTGGTGTCCAAATTAAGAAAGTTCTCATTAGGGAGAGAGTATCTTACTACTTCATAAGATGTGTTCCTACGAAAGTTAAATTTGAGTTGGAATATTATATCGTAGGACTTAAAGTTATATTATATTTTATTTTTTAAAAACTACTTATGTTATAGCCGACTCAGTTGGTGCTATGTGTGGGGCTGGCACAGCACGTGGTGCTGGGAATCGAACCATGGTCCCTGCTGTTGCCTAAGGATGCCTATGCAGGGGTTTTAGACTGCTGAGCTATCTTGCTGGTCCCTACAAGTAATATTTTAGATATGCAAGCCGGGCGTGGTGGCACACGCCTGTAATCCCAGCACTCGGGAGGCTGAGGCAGGAGGATCAGTGTGAGTTCGAGACCAGCCTGGGCTATAAAAGTGAGCTCAAGGCCAGCCTGAACTGCATAGCGAGACCCTGTCTCAAAAAGACAAAAAAAAAAAAAAAAAAAAAAAAAAAAAAAAAAAAAAAAAAAAAAAAAAAAAAAAAAAAAAAAAAAAAA
>PVJA010003203.1:0-97830 GCA_004027025.1 Myocastor coypus
AAAAAAAAAAAAAAAAAAAAAAAAAAAAAAAAAAAAAAAAAAAAAAAAAAAAAAAAAAAAAAAAAAAAAAAAAAAAAAAAAAGAGTAACAAAGTAATAGGCAACCTTGACCCTAGAATTTATTTCTAACAAAATACCTTTTTAAAAAAAATTTGGGTGATTCCCACCACGATGGATTTAACTTGAATTTGAGTTTACAGTTTAATCAGTCTCTCTCTCTCTCTCTCTCTCTCTCTCTCTCTCTCTCTCTCTCTCTCTCTCTCTCTCTCTCTCCCTCTCTCTCTCTCTCTCCCTCCCTCCCTCCCTCCCTTTCTCCCTCTCCTACACCTACAGATAAAAACATGCACACCAACACAACCATATAATCACACTTTCTCACAAGCCAGTCATCAAATTGAAAATTCAGCCTCTATATCAAACATGTAACAAATTACGGTAGTTTCATTATTTAACAACAACAAAAAAAACCGTTTGAAATTATCTTCATTAAAATGACTGCTAAAATCTAATTTTATAAAGCCTCTCTGGTTGCAAATGAATTTAAAAGCAAATCTGAAACCCAAAACATTTATTTCTGTCTTGATTATTCTCTTCTCAACAGATAGTTTCCATCCTATTATAGGATAAAATATGTGCATATTAAATGTATCATATAGACCTCTTAGAAAAGTCGATATTTAAATAGAAACTTGACAATAGAAACTCCCCTTTAATCTTCTACTTCACATTGTTTCTTATTCCAAGTGTGTCAAGAATTTAATTGCAGCGTGAAATTAACCAGTTATAAAATACTGTACTTGTGCCCTTGCCTTCTAAAGCAGAATGCACTAAATAATTTGCTTAATGGTTTCTAACAAAAGACCTCAATTTAATAACCAAAGTGCCCTCGCTCACTGGATGAGTTCTTAGTGAGAAATGCTCTCTGCGTAATTCATCAAAACATTAATGGATCAAACATGTGTGTGTATGCACACACACACACACACACACACAGATACGCACACAAGCACACACATATATGTACAGAGACTCCACTCGCAAATACTAAAATATAAATACAAGTCCTGCTGTGGCAAGCGGAGCGGCTTGCTACAACCCATCTAATAGGTGCTGACTGTGAGCTGTGTCAGGGACAGGTCTTACTGCATCACAGGACATGGCCACTCCATAGATATGTCCTCGCCAGAGACCTGGTATGTTTCTGTGCCCTTTTTATGGAAGCTCTCTCTCTAAACTCTCTCAATTTCTGTACTTGAGGTTACTAATCATCTTGCTTCTAGGAAAGTCATGTTACTATAGTAGTTGAGAAGGGACAGACTGGGTGTGGTGTTACGTGACTGTAGTTCCAGCTCTTGGGAGGCTACAAACAGGCAGATCACTATGAGTCCAGTCTAGGAGTGAGACCTCGAACACCTTGTATACCCTTCCCTAAAAAAATACAAAAAAGGGCAAATGTAGACATATAACTTTTAGTATTATGGTAACTGACTCAACCTATTTTTTGCTTCATCATAAAAAGTTGTAAGCATTTTGTAAATTTATGCACTCAAAGACCCGGACAAAGGGGCAACAGGTCTGGATCTTTTAGGGACCTCAAATTTCCTTGTCCTGGCCTCTTCTTCTTCATGTTCAAATTTATTTTAACTTAATGCTTTGGTTTTATACCATCTAGGAAAGTAGGCTGGCAGAGAAAAGGAGAATAAATATAAGAGGAGATAAGCAAGAAATGGAGAAAGAAAGCAATGATAACAAAGATAATTTTCAGGAAGCCTAGGCCTTTAGGTTGACTTTGTGTCCTTCTACTCTGGCCAGGTAAATATCAATAATCACTTTGACTCTCAATGATTGTATTGTATATGTGAGGTAAGTAGCTAAGTGTAAGGATTTGATAAGTGATAGCTGATATCACTTAAACGATTTTGTCAATTTTAAGCAATGTAAAATAGAAGATTCCTTCTCCAGCTTCTTTAAGCGGTGTGCTTTCTTACCCGTATGCTTATCTGCTTTGTCTGCAGAGGGTAACTGCTGCTTGCCTAACACAAATTGAGCCTGGCAAAAATATGAAAAAAGGGAGAACATGGCATACTTGACTCATTTGAAGTGTCTATCCTGAAAATGAAAAACAACTTGGTAAAAAATAAGTTTAATAACTTCATTGCCCCACTAATATCTTCATAGAAAATAAAATTTCATCAGTTCAGCTTTTTTCAGCCTATGTTAATGAATTTGCAAAAGATTAAGGACATACACTTTGGGAATAAAATAAAAACATGCATGTCAACAGAACAGGAAAAATGTTAATTTCAAATAATCGAGGCCAAATCTGAAATGTATAGTACTGGATTTCATCAAGTATCCTGAACCTAGGATTGTGCACATGAGGAATAAACTGTTGCCAAATCTTTACCTGAGAACATTTCATAAGGAACCTTTCTTCCCTCAATCAAAAAGCTTTCATTGTCAATGTAGTATGAGGATGATGCTTTTATTAACTAAACAGACCATTTAAGGAACTGAAACTGGCGACAGTGTCTACTCCACACACTTTAAAGTTTTTTATTGTGTGTTATTATTAGTGCGTGTGTGTCGTACATAATGATCATGTGTACATTTTTTTGTTAGAATTCACTGTATCTTTATCAGCAGCTAACCAGTGCTGTTATTTGTACACGAAATGAGTTTTACTGGAGGATGTTGAGCCTCATGAGCCTGTTAGCTAAAGCCGAGTATTGCTAAAGTGACTGCGCATGCGATACACCGTGCATGTATTAGCAAGGGTCATCATTCAGGCACAAACAGGTATCCACCTGTCTAGGAGAGCATCGGGCTACAATCAGAGAGGGGTTGGGACTGGCCCATCCGGCCCCACATTCACAGAGGACTCCCCATCGCATGTCTGGGTTATCATTTCTGACATAGTTCACACTGCCCTGACCCTGACCCTGAATCAGACTCCTCATTCAGCTCTGGGGTAAGGGAGGTCCTTCTGTTCTCCTGTTAACTAAGTTACAATCTGTCTCAAGCAAGGATTTCCAGTTCTGTTGCCTTAAAGATAGAGGTTCTTCCCTAACAGCAACTTACAGGAGGGATGGGGTGCTGATCCCTTTAAGCTGACTTCTTCTTGGAATTCTAAGACACTTGAAATGGAAAGACTTAGACAGATAGGGTCACTGCATTAATGACAAATCCACGAGCAGCCTTCCTTCCTAAGACCCAATACTATTCCAATCTTTCAAGCCTCCCCTTTAATGCAGTCGTATAACTGCGCAGGCTTAGCATTTCCACCTCATTTCAAAATGCTCTCTTACAGGCACTGCATCTCCTTGGTGACTTTTAATCTTGTAAGAAGTGAGAGAATCCTCTCCTTCTGACTATAGGTTCAAAAGCAGGTGCTTTTATTTTCAGGTCATATGTGAAATGGATAGACTTCTTTAGAAAAATCAAGTGCTAGCAATTCAAGCCAGAGCCGCAAAAAGCCATAGTGTACTGAGTCTCTACAAAGTGTCTGTTTATAATAATGAGTGCTCCTGGCAGTAGTCACTGGGAAGAATATTAGTCATGGTGCCCACTGTAAAATAGAATCATTTGTGGTTAGAAAACAGACTCACGCTCTGTAATTAAAATATATATGCAAGTATAAGGCTACTTTGCTTTCCTTTCTTATTCTCCTTGTCTTGTGCCCCAGTGTTTCCCTTTAGTGAATATCTGTCCCTACTTTGCAGGGATTTTCACATTTGAATTTTTGAGCTCTGTATTAACTACATTTTTCTGGCTGTATTTTTAGCTGACACTTTTGGCAATAGCATTTAGTCGAATTACTCTCTGCCAGTTATTTTTAGTAGATCTGTTCACAGGATCATTTTCCATTGCTCCTCGCTCTAGTTTTTTTTTTTTTTTTTAACTTCTGTTGTTGGCTGTGTTCATTCAGACAGACATGACTCGTTGCCTACACCTATTGAGTCTTCTCTAACTCTGTGAAAAGCTACAGTCATGAATCAGGGAAATCCAGCATGACATGGATTATTGGTATTGTGATCTGAGTGGCAGCTGATCAACACTTAGAGAACAATTTGCTCACCTGAATTGGATGCAACATCACTAATGCACACGGCAGACGGATTGTATGGCTCTAGTGGGTGTATTCTTGATTAATGAGATTCAGTACGATTTGCTAAAAAGGCTTTTACTGGGCAATCATTTTCTCTCTCTCTTATCCATCTCTCTTTATCCCATTTAATCTGTTGAACTACATACCCTGTTTTGAAAATATGTCCCATTCCTCTGTTTTTGTTGGGAATGCCTAGGCTTTTAAAATAATTGTGGGCTAGCTGAACAGAAAAAAAAGCACAATATGCAAAAACATAGATTAGAATTGAAATGGTCGATAGATTGTGGAAACACCAAAATTAAATTAAAATACTATGAAATAATCAAGAAGGAATAAAGGCAAAACCACATGGGAGGGATAAGAGAAGAAACAGTCCCAAGGTCCCAAGGAGTAGCTGACATTTGAGAGAACTATCTGGAAATGAATGTGCTTGTGCTAACAAGAGTTAGAAGGGCTCTTTGGATTTCATTCCAAATCACATATGCCATTTTTAGGGGTCTACTAGAAGTTGGGATTTACTGGCGTTTGGGGACTTCAACAAGGTTCAGCCAACATAGAAAATAAAATCACAAACTACATGTCTTGATTGTCTTGATTACTTAGTTAATCCTAAGCAATCATTAGACAGAAATAAATGATTTTCATTGATTAGAATCTTGCCCTGAAATAATTAAAGCACAGGAGTGAATTGTTTTAGCTTCTGGTCTTCATCTGAACACATATTCCTTCTATGTAATTTCAGACCTGGTATCGGAAGGCAAAAAAAAAAAAAAAAAAAAAAAAAAAAAAGTGAGCTCTCTTCTCTAGAAAGAAGAGTCTACAGGTGCTATTATCATTAAACCTTTTTCTATTCACTTCTTGCAAATTTTCCTATTGTTATTCATTTTCAATAAATCACAAAATGGTACCTCCCCCTCTATAAAATATAATAACCGTTGCTAAAACCAACCGATATAATATCAGCTCTCCTCTCCTAGTGACCTGCAAAAGAACATGTTTGACAAATGATTTCTAATTCTGTTTGTTTTTACGGGTCTCCAAAACAAATATTATTTCAATTGCTCAGGCTTAGAAGACACCTGTGCAATTTTATAAATTACGTGTGAAATCTGACAACAAACATCTTACAGACGAATAATTCTCCCAGGAAAATTCCTAACAAGCCAAGTATCTCCATGAAAGCCTGATTGGACTCTCAAAGGAGCTGGACATGCGGAAGTTTAGTTAGTGAGCCAAGGAGTGGGAAGCTGCAAGGAGTCCTTTCCTCTAGGCACAGGGAGGGAGAGACCTTCACTGAGCCCGCCTCCTGAGTGTCTCCATGCTCAAAGGAAGCTGAGAGCTGCTTAGAGCTCTTGCATGTGATGCTAAAAATTCTTTCTTCTCCAGAATAGAAATCAAACCCCACAATGCTCAAAATACCATTTTAGATTTTAGCTCTTTCACAGATGAGATAGTCATTTTATCTTTATGATTCATTATTTATATGTCTAGCTATACCCTGAGTGTTGCAAGCAGTTTTACAGAGGAAACTCATTTCTATTAAACTACAGCAATATGGTAAGTAGCTCATGTGCTGGGAGAGAGAAATAAAAAAAAAAAAAATGCCAGATACATCCCTGGAAATTTAATAGTGAGTTAAACTGTGAACAGTAATAACAATAACAATGCTATCAATAACGGCTAGCAACCCCAATGGCTATCTGTTGTCAGCTCCACTGACTACCCATCATGCTGTACAGTGTATCTGTTCTTTTTGTTTTAATAGCAAGCTGAGTGCTGTTTTACCCAAATAAAAACGAGTCAACAATGTTTAGACTTAAAGACCTATGTGTAGATCTCACTACAACTAGCAAGTGGAGCAGCAAAGCAAAACCTTTCTTGTATGTAAGCCACAAGAGCAAAAGTTCCCTAACACCAGATTCCCTCCATCCATGTCCACTGCAGCGCAACTCTTACTCTCACCATGGGCTGCTAATCTACAGATTTATCAAAACGCTTTGGAAAAGGAAAAGCATCTTATGCACCACAGTTAACAAGCTAATTAATTATGTCTCATTGAGGGTCAGGTAACAAGTTGACATTACCATGGAGGATCAGAGCATCCTTTTGGAACACACCAGGTTTGTGGAGAACTATATCTGCCTTTTCCCTTGCTTCATAAACTGTAAGAGTAGAATTGTTCATTCTGCCCCGAAGCTACAAAGCCTGTGATTGTGTGGATCATACAGTGCTTAGGATCAGGATGACTGGATACACACACTCAACAAAAGCAAAGACCTCCAGGCTCTTACTCATTTACTCTGGTTAATCTGGATGCTTACCATCCATTTACTATTGAATGGCTATATTCATTTATCCAAGACGAATAAGTCCTAGAGGTGTGCAGTATAGCACACCATGTGTAGTTAGTAATACTGTTTTGCATATTTAAAAATTACTAAGAGGATAGATCCTTCGCATTCAATGTTCTTATTACAATAAAAAGTCCTCAAACGTAATAGCATCTGTGTTGGTGCACAAACTTCTAGAGCATTAAAAAACTACTTAGTATTTCTCCAAAATGTTCTATTCTTTTACATACAAGTGGTCAGAAATCAATTACAATATTTTAAATTTTGGGGTGCCTGGTAGATAGCACAAACCTGATGTCCCCCAAGCCTTTCTCCCCAAGTGGCTTTTGTTGGGCTCCCCTTCCAAGGCAACAGAAACATCATTCTTTGGTCTTGCTGTCACACAGCCCACATCCAACCGCTGCCCGTCCTGCGCCAGTGGCACCTATGACACGGCTCTCCCGTGAGTCTCTGGGCCCTCTGCCCATCCCCGCCTCCAGGCCTTCCTCTCAGCCACCCCGTCAGTCTGTCCTGGTCCTTGTTTTCACAGCCTCCTCCTCCTCCTCTCTGGCCCTGCTGCTCCACACAATAGTGGGGTGATCCTTCTCTCAATTAGAGTCCGATAAGGTAGTCCTTCTTCTCCCAGGACTCCAGCGGTTTTCTGACTCACCCTGACTTAAGCTAAAGGCCTATCAGGAAGCTACCTGGTCCTTCCACTCCAGCCACCATTGTCCAGACCCAATCCCCTGACCCTCACCTCCTCCCTGGCTGTGCTATGCTCCAGCCACCTGATGTGGTCCTCTGGGACCTCAGGTCCTGGTCTATTTTCCTCCCAGAAAGCTGATGTTCTGCACACTGCACAACTTCCTCCATTCTCTCTTCAACTCTCCCCTCCAGTGTGACATCCTTGGTGGCTTTCCCTGGTGACCCACTTACAGTTCCTGATGCCCATAGAATTCTTTCTATGTCTCTGACCCTACTTTCGCAGCTGTTTCCTTCATAGAACTTACTCTATGCTAACTTTCTCTACATTTGTTTCTTTTTTGGTCCGTCTCTTCTAAGTCCTGTCCCCACCTCCATCATTAGATGGGACTCTACTGAGTGCAAGCATTTTTGTCTTTTTGTCACTGTTTTCTGTCTGACATATAATCAATGCTCAGTAATTGCTTAGTAAAATGCCAAATAAAAATGAAATAGCTGCTGAGTACATGTAAACATCAGCCTAATAGAACATGAAGCATCCTTGGTGAGTCTCCTCTTTGTTCAGTAATGAACCACTTTACTTCTTATTCAAAACTCAGAATATGCTGAGTGGCATACTTAAGCCCAAATCAGACACTGAAATGCAATTTGCTAATTAAAATAATGGATTTTAAATGCTGAACTTTTAAAAAAGCCTCCTTCTGCATATTATTGAAAGTGTTTTTCTTATTTTTTTAAAAAAATAACTTCCTTTCTTCTACTTCTCGGAAGGTCAGTTATCTTTACATTCTCGCATGGACATGAATATTCTGTTGTGTATTTCCATATACAAGCATCGCTCAGAGGGATCTTGAACTGGAAACATGTGCTTTGGACCAAATATTCATTGGGGGAAGGCTTGATTTGTCTCTATCAATTCGTGATTAAAATTAATTTCTGAGTAACCCGTACATTTACAATGAAGATTTTTCTTCAGGTTACATGAAGGTGCAACAGGAGCCGTGAAAGGCTGCTATTCGCATGCTCAGGCTACAGTCTTCCAGTTCTATCCATTACATTAGACATAGTTTTCAGGACATAGTACATTCTGAAGATTTGAAAAAGAACTCCACTACATAACTGCCTTGCTTCCTAGTAATTTATTTCCCCTTATCTGTTTTACAACACGTTTCTAAAGGTTGGTTTTAGTTAAAAGATTGAGAATAGCCATAACCAGCAATAACCTAAACAGTACACAAAAGAGTCCTAGACAGCAGATGAGGGTCTGACAACCTACAGTTACTTCTGTACATTTAACACTGTCTCCCGAAGAAAGATTACCTTCAGTTTTCCAGTGAGTCTCTTTCCAGTCACTCAACTGTCCCAGAGCTATGCATTCTGAAGATCCCCTCTTTTCCTCGATGTCCTTTGCACTGGGAGACCCCAGTCCTGGAGTTGGCTGACTAGCCCATATGTGGCTCTGTTCTGGGAGCCCCTCCTCTTGCCAACATCTGTCTGCTTATTTCAAATATAGAACAGACACTGGGCTTCTTAAAACATAAAGGCAGTGCTAGTCCAGGATATAATTAAAGTAGAAACAACCAAGGGTGTGAATTGCTCTGGAAAAGGTAGGTCAGAGGAGGCCTGAAGAGTGTTACCGCAACAGAAGCCTTCAGGGCCCCAGTGTGTCGCTCTAAGCTGTCCTGGCAGGGGACTGAGTGAGAGAGCTGTGGTCACTGCTATTTCAGATATGAGCATATCATGCACTGGAGGCTGATGGATTCTGAAATTTGTGTTAATTCATCTCAGAGCAGTTGGTGACCCTTACTGAAAACAATAGGCCAACAAGCAAGACACTGCTTAATTTGCATAGATTGCCTTTACATATATGGTCGAAATATTAACTTTCATTGCTAGCACAGGAAAAATACAGATCATTTGCTTAACAAATTAATTCTTTATAATCAGCCATGAAGATGTTGCTTTTGGCTCAATAATGAGGAAGCCGTGAGGGATGCTCAGAGTAAGTTACTGATTTTTCCCTTTTAATCATTCAGTTCTATGAATTAAAAACCTCTTCATGTATTTGATATTATAATCAACATTGCTCCCACGTCTGACTATCATGTTGAGCTTTGAGAAACATAATCCGGATGCACTATTTTAACATAAAAACAAGCAAAGCAGCTTGTGGTCTTCTGAAATGATTAATAGAAAAGTGATTCAAATTAATCACAAATGCAAGAGGAAGCAGAAATTAAGGAGGGTTATTCAGATACTGTCTGCTGTTTAATCTCGCCCCTTATCAACACATTAACCTTGTTTTCTCTGCCTGAGCCCTGAGTCCTACAGCAAAATTAGGTCAGAAATTCACATCTGATCAGATCAGTGAATTTGTGGCAGCCGAGCTCTGATCTGCTGCAGCTTTGAGTTTGTTTGCTTCTAGATAGTAATGCTGAGGGCTTTCCTTCCCTATGCTTTTCCAAGCATAGGTACTTCACTAAATGTAGAGTATTTGAAGGTGACCTAGGAGTATTTCTATACACTCCAAGGCTAGCTCTACAATGCACACCTAACAGTTGAGCACCGTGTTTCTAAATCTGTTCATTCAACAGTATTCAGCCCTATAATGGAGTTTCACCTCCTATTCACAGGGTATTTCTTTTTTCTACATGGCTTCTGGGAAAACAGATCCAATGAGACTGCATTATTATTATTTTTTTTTAAGGTCAAAGGAGCTATTCATGTTCTACTAAGGACACTGCCATTCACTAAAACACATTTCATAAATGTTTCCTATTTCCCAGAAGCTATTCTGCCACAAATCATGGGCATAATTCCAGAAACAATATGCATCTGAAGAAGATTTATGGGACTATTAACATTTATTAAATAAGAGCACTCTGTGTAATTATGTTTTTTGGTAAAGAAATCATTTAAATCTTTTTCAGTTCACCACTTTGCTATCACAAACATTTGCTTTTGTATTAACAATGCGTCACGGTAGGAAAAAATAAATTTTGCCATTTTTACTTTGCTTTCCTCCATGGTGCAAATGATAAATTTTTATCATCAGGTCTTTCAAGATCTTTGGTTCTCTTTGCATAGCAGAAATTCTGAAACCCCTAAATATGAATACATCCAAGTATCCATACTAATAAGCAATTGCATATACTTTTAAGGCAGCTGTAAGTAATCTAATTCCATTCCTGACTGTCACTTTTAAAGAGGAAATATAACCTCATATAGATCTCTCCAGGGCATCCACAGGGAATAGAAATGTGGCTAATCAGCCTAAGTAGTCCTTTGTGTCAAAACCACTTTGCGTAAATTGAGAACTGTTTTCCAGACTCACAATATTTGGGGAAATTTTACTAATGTACCATTTGTTTCATTAGGAAAAAATAAAAAAAACCCAGCCCTTTCCTATAGCAGAAATTATGCGTCAGTATTAAATTTCTTGTTGCTTTTAATTTAAATGTTATTTCCTTTGTTCTTTGAAAAATACTATGTCCAGTAGCAGTATCCGATGGGGAGGTAACTCATTCTACAGTTCAGAGAACAAATGGGGTAAAGGACCTAATGGCATTTAGGACCTAATGCGCCTAGGACCTAATGATATTTTTGGTGTGTAGTATGATCTTTCAACTCCCAGGTCCCCTTTGGGGAATGCCCTTCACTTAATGATGTGAGCAAGGTGCTCCCTCCAGATAGTGATCCTCCAGCCATAGCTAAAAACAGGCACTGCTTACTAGGTTGTCTGTGACCAGAATCTCCCACAGGTCAATGGCTTCTTCTTATTGGGTGGTTCCTGAGCTCTGCCAGTGGTTCAAGCCAGGAACACCCTTTTTCTTCCATTTGCTGTAGAGAGGAGCAGAGCTCACTGGATCGGGAGCTATGGCTGAGGCATATTTGTTTATTCACATAGGCTTCCTCATAAAAAGTTAATCTTATCTACTTACGCCCACACAGTGTCTTCAGTTTCAAAATAACAAAACATAAAAAGCAAAATAGGAAGTGGATACACAAGAATTCAAATAATCCTCCCCATATCTTTTCTGTTGTTTCAAAATATTTTAAGATTAAAGGTGATTTGTTTCCTTTAGACCACAGTTTCTTTTGTTTCGTGAAAAGATAATTTTATTCTTGCATTATATTTTCATCCTTCTTTGTGTGTGTGTGTTTTAAGGAAGAGTCTACATGGTGTTCAGGGTCTCATTAGATTGGGCTTGTACAGTCACCTATTTACAGTCTCCCAAGAGCTGAGATTACAGGGTGCACTGCCACGCCCAGTCTCACTTGCTGTCCCAGTGTGCCCCAGGGCTGGGGCTGGCATGGCAGGCCCAGGGATCAAGCCCCTGGCCCCTGTTCTTGCTTGCAGATTCTTTAATCTACTGAGCTATTTGGCCCGCCCTTGTATTATATTTTCTTTGGTGAGAGAATCTCATTGTTTACAATTTACTCTGAGTAACATTTTGGACATACTTTTAAGATCACAATGCATAGTTTATTAAATAGTACTATTCTCTAATTGGTCTATTATAAAATTTTGCTTTATTTTTCATAGACGAAGACTGTTCTGAATTTTTAATAATATCTACTTGTATTTCATTAAAACAAAAAATAACTCACTGAAATAATTTTTCATGTTCTATTTGTTTCTCTTTTAAATCTTTCTCTTTCTTTCCAAATGCTTTATGAAGCTGTTAAGAAAAGCACCACCAACATCATTTTTTATTTACATAGTATTTTTCACTCAGCAAGCCCTTCCAGTAAAACACCATGTGAGAAGTGAAACAAAGGACCAAGAAAGTGAATAGTGAAAGGGGGCTCAGGTTAGTTTCAAAATAAAGAATTGGTCCCAGAAAGCCTAAATGACTTAGATTCCTGGGGAAGTGACGAGGAAATTTCTTTTCTGAGAGCTCAGTGTTTTAAGCTTTCCAGCTTCTGCACAAAAGGCATTTCGGCACATATGTGATCCAGAAGGTCAATCATACGAAATCCTATTTCCATTTTTTAAGCAATGCTTGGCAGTCTGCACATTTCTGAAGTTGCAACTGGCATATTTCACAGAGAATTATCATCAATGCCTTTCCAAGGTCAAACAATGCTTCATACTCACATTTGGGGCATTTATATCCTATATATTTAATCATAGCATATATCAAAGATGGCATTGAGTGGACACACTAGCTAATTTCAATTAATTAGAGCGTATTTATTCTTTATTTCTTTTTCTTTTGAGACAAGGTCTCACTACACAGTTCGTCCTCACTTTTGTAGCCCCCAGGCTGGTCTTGAGCTCTTAGATATCCTCCTGGCTCCACCTCCCAAGTGCCGGGATTACAGGTGTGCTCCACCACGCCAGGTTCCAGGGCCACAGCATGGGTGCTCACTCTGGGGCTGAGATGGCACGCCCAGGCATCTGAGACGTGACTGCACCGCATGTGGGACCCCAGATCAAACTGGGGGCCAGGTCGGAGCTTATGCCTCTGCGCTATCTCTCCAGCCCTGACCGTGTTCATTATTCCCAGGTTACACTTCGTGTGCCTTGAATTTAGATGTGAGTATCCAGTGTTTGTTGTCCTTCCTTGCAGCCTAAAAGTGCCAGTGTGATTTGAATTTTGCCATGGGCTTTAACATACTCAAAATATACATTTCTCAATAAGAAAGCTGAAGTAATTTTAAAAATGAAGTCAGGCATGGTGGTGCATGCCTGCAATCCCAGCACTCGGGAGGCTGAGGCAGGAGGATCAGGGCCGGTTTGAGACCAGCCTGGGCTACAGAAGTGGGCTCAAAGCCAGCCTGAACTGCACAGTGAGACCCTGTCTCAAAAAGACAATAAAAGAAGAGGAGATTGTTATGTTTAAATTATCAAAACTGCAGGACACTGATCATCCCATAAGCAAAATAAAAGTGAGCTTGAGCAGCGGTGCTGTGTCGATGGATCACTTTCTGAGATAACTGTAGTGAACCAGTCCCATCACAGGGCAGTGAGAAGGGGCTCGTGCTGCTTCTCCCGTATGCTTTCTGTTTATCTCGCTTCTTTTATATTTCTCTCCCTCGCACTTCCTCCGAATAATGGCCAGAGAAGCTTGTGTCCAGTGCTGTGCATGGCTTTCCTTTTTTCTTTTGGGGGAGAGAGACAGAGAGACAGAAAGACAGAGAGAGGCAGAGAGACAAAAATACAGAAAGACAGAGACAGCTCTGAGAGTGTTCATTAATAAATTGTTGAGGTTTGACTAGCATTGTGATCCTTATAAATATATTTACAATTTAAATTGGAAAACTTCTGGGAGAGAGCTGGGGATATAGCTCAGTGATATAAGTGCCTGCCTGGCAAGCACACAGTCCTGGGATCAATCCCCAGTCAAAAGATAAGGAGAGAGAGAGAGAAGGAGAGAGAGAGAGAGAGAGAGAGAGAGAGAGAGAGAGAGAGAGAGAGAGAGAGAGAGACAGAGATAGAGAGAGACAGAGACAGAGCGGAAGAAGACAAGAAGAAGGAGAAGAAAGAGAGAGAGAAAGAAAGAAAGAAAGAAAGAAAGAAAGAAAGAAAGAAAGAAAGAAAGAAAGAAAGAAAGAAAGAAAGAAAGAAAGGTGGGAGAAACATATCTGGGAAAGTGTGTGGGAAAGAACTGAGTTGGAGCTAGCAAGACACACATCCCATCTTTCAGCTCTTAGAGCTTGTGACAATTATCGGGACTCTAAAATGTCTATGTGTGAAAGGCGACGTTCAGGTTTGAGGTATACCTCACAACTATCTCCACTATGTGTGTGTCCTTGGTCAGTGTTACAATTGCCACCTAATTTTTCACTTCTATAACTTTAAGCCTTAAAGCAGTTCTCAACCTGTGGGACATAACCCAGGCGGGGGTCGCATGACCAAAACACAGGGGTCACCTAAACCCATCAGACAATGTATTTATTTGCAATTACAGTTTTGAAGTAGCCACCAAAATTATTTTTTGGTTTGGGGCCACCGCAACATGAGGAACTGTATTGCGGGGTCACAGCATTAGAAAGGTTGAGAACCACTGCCTTAAGGGGAGCCTGGATGTGAGTGAGTCCCAGTAGATAAGGCTCAACACTCAGGTGACCCCACTGTGACATGCCCACTCAGCACAGGCACAAGCCCAGCTTACAACCTGTGTTCATTTCCTTCACACTATTTTCCGATGCCAGCTTGGACTGAGGCTCAGATTCCTGTTGTTCATTCCATTCTGCAGTGTGAGCTTATGAAGCTCTTGGAGGAATATGGAAAACAGGACTGTTCAGAAATTCTGCCTTCTGCTCCATTCCTCCTAGTTAGTTCCTTCTCCTTAGCCAGTCTTATTTTGCTACACATGTCACTTCCATAATTTGGAGTCAATCCCTAGTTAGGCTATTGGCTTTAAACAATCAGCCTTGTACCCTGGGCTAGCTCCTACTCCACTTTCTCTCACCCATCATTCATTCACACGCACACAGTGACGCCTCTTCTTTGGTGACAGCCTAGCAACCTCTGCTCCATGCAAATTTCCACTCATCCCAGCTAATCAAGCAAGTTCTCACAGTAAATTGGTTGCCTTGCTAAGTCACTACTATTTTTACTATTTTCCTTTCCATTGTAATTATTTATAGCAACATCTAAATTATGCTAATATTCTCCCTTCTTATTGGGATAAAAGACATTTTAAAATCACCATAAGTTGTACTTGCTTCTCCATCTACGCCTCATCCTTTTATTTTAATTTTAACCTTAGACATCCTCAAATAGTTGCCTTGCTTCTATTTCTTTGTTCTCTCTTTCTCATGAGTTTTGTTCCCAAAGCTGCAGAGAAATTGTTCTGGATGACAGGAATGTGCTCAGAGTAAATGGACAATTCTTAGACTTCTTCATATTTGACAAAAACTCAGCAAAATCTCTCTGTTTTTGACACCTCACTTTAAGACAGCCCATATTTCATGGTCCTTGGGATCTTACCAATTGTACTGACTAGAAACCTTTGTAGTGTTGTGTGAGTACTTAAGTACCTCGTAGAATATTTCAGGGTTCTCTGACCATCTTACCTAGCCTCAAATTGTAAATACTGTGAAATACAATTGTCAGTTTTAGACCTCCATGTTTGATTTCTACTGTGTCAGACTTTTATCTCACCACCACTTGAGATTCTCAACTTGACTATTTCAATCCTTTATCAAACTGACACCAAAACTGCCAACTATCATTTACCTTACACTTGATCCTACATTAGTCTTTAAAGTTTCATTAAATAGAAACATTCAGTAACTCAAAGTCAAAACAAAATAAAATTTAGGAACAACGGAGCAAACATTGACAGTCACTCTATTTTTTTCTCTTACTCAACGCCTTCTCATTAGCCACAAAGTCCCCAACTCGATTACTTCACACCAAGCTCACCGCAGCCATTCTTTCACCAACCACTCTCCCCTCTCATGATTTAAACACAAGAAAATCGTGATTTACTCCTGGAGTTTGTTCTACCCTCGAACTGGCTGCAGTAGCATCTTCTGCTAAGAGTCAGAGGTAGAAATAAATTCCCCCAGGTCATTTGTGGCATTTTCAATTCAGTACGTGAACTGAATTGTTTGATTTTTATGGTATATAGCATAGCTCTGAAAATATTACTAGAGAACCAGTGATCTAACAGAAACCAAATCACAGCTAACATAACTGCAATTTCTCAACTTCTTTTATTTTGTAGCATTTTTTTTTCTCTGTCTCCTTCTACTGTAACCTTGTGCTTTAGATATTCTTCAGGTTGCTGCTCCTGTCCTTTGGAATACTTGTCTGCAAAGCACCTAAACAGTAGTTATTTTTGTCAGAAACTTGCTGAATGTTAATGAAACACAGAAGTTAGTAGTAGAGATGTATTATTTACATATCTTGTGATACCTAAGAGAATGATTCAGTATAAAATGTTTTATGTATTTATAAAAGGAATTCATTGTTGAGATTTAATGCCAATATTAGGAGAATTTAGGTTGCACAGCTGAAGTTACTTAGAAATCATGCTGATCATCATTTTTTGTTTTGTTTTATGTTTTTTGCTTTTGATACCGGATCTCACTATGCAGTTTGGATTCCTAGTGATTCTCAGCCTTGTCAGCACTGGGATTACAGACATGTACCACCACACCTAGTATTGGGATAGGCATGGCATTCTGTACTGGGAATTGAACTCAGGACCTTGCACTTAGCAGGCAGCTGCTTAGACCATCAGCTTATCTCCCCAGCCTCATTACATTTTTTCCTTGAATTTTTAAAATCTCTGTTGAAAAATTATAGTAAAATGTTCACACACACACACACACAGAGTCCATTTTCTTCATTTACTTCATTTACAGAAAAAAATATAGCCTTAAGAGAGGGTATTATTTGCCACTGAACTATTGGAGTAGGATATCCTTTCTAGTTTCTTCATAAACATGAATGTTTCATCTCCAGAAAGTGTTTTATTTTACTTACTATCACAATAGTCACAAAGTAAGAGGAAGTATTAATGCATGAATAAATGAGAAATCTATCACAAATGACCAGAATATAATAACTGGTATCATTCATTTGCCCAGATCATTGATATGAATTGTTCCCTATATTTAGGGCTTTTGACTGCGCTGGATAGAGTTCAGTGCAGAAGCAGGACTCCATCAAACAGAGCAGGGTCTCCCTGTACCACCAAACCATCCTCAGGCACCCCCCTAAAAGACCTATAACACTTTAAAAACAGAACAAAGCAATGGTGTCAGTGCGCTGTGCAACTTGACCTCAGCATGGAAGGCTGTATTTTGGACTCATCAGCTTGCAGCTGATAGGCTTTACACAGTGAATTTCACCTAACAACCTAGGGCACTTGGTATGACAGCAGTAACAATCCCGGAATTGTGCAAAGAGTGCATGCAACAGTGATGCCCTCTGCCTTTGGAGGCTCATCTGTGAGGGGCTGCTGGTGAGCCTCACCTATATTCTAGGCAAACATAAGCTCTGTGGTAAGAAAAGGGCTACAGAGGCCCTTTAAGGATGGGGATTTTCATTAATTCGTTTTCTTCTTTTACGTATTGAGTGTAAGGGTCTACAGGGACTCACTACATAGATCAGATTTGTAGTGATCCTCCTGTTTTCAGCCTTCCAAGCACTGAGATTATAAGCACGCGCCAGCACACCCAGTCTCATTTGGTCTCAGTGCGCCTCGAAGGCAGGGCCCGCGCGACAAGCCAGGGATGGAACCCAGTCTCTGTGTCTGCCTAAGCAGGTGCTTTAATCTGGTGAGCTATCTGGCTAGCCCTGATTTTCATTAAACTTAAGCTATTAACATTTTTATGTGCTCCCTTGGCCTTTTACCAAAGGTTGTTGAGCACACGCTCTTATTCAGAAGGAGCTACTTTCATTTCCCAGCCCATGGGAGGATCCATATGTGCAGCACCCAGTGAGTAACTTCAGTCCACGAAGGTGAGGATTCAGCCCGCTATAGCTGAAGCATCCCAACCCCTATGTCATCATGCTACCCAGCTCTGGTAAGACCCTTGCTAATCAGGTGAGCGACAGCATCAGAAGCGCTCACAGATGGCCGCGTGTGCTGCAGTCTCAGCGAGCCTTGATTTATGCTTACCGCTTTATTGCTTCTTCTTGTCTTCGGCGTTTTTCATTCTTCTCCTTGAGATAGGCCAGGTTGGTTTCATTTCTCAGGCGATCGTTCTCTCTGGCAATGTCAGATGCATTCTGAATAACCAGGCCATCGTACACCTTCATCCCCACATCCTCAATGTACTGGAGAAAGTGGTCCAAAGGATCTTCGTCGGGATTCGCACTCATCATCTTGGAAGGTATCATGCGAAAGGAGTACTTCCTGTGTGAGAACACATTGTTCCTTTAACCAAGCAGGAATAAAAGGGATGTGCAGTTATGATCGCTAACATTTTGCCAGTTCTAATCTCCAGCGGTTATGGTAGAATCCACTTGGGGGAAAAGTTTCATTAAAAATCAGAAACCTACACTAGGGGATAGCTTGTGCCTACCTGCCAAGTGCAAGGCACTTGGTTCAGTCCCTGGTACCTTGCCAACCCTGGAACCCCAGGCATGTTCTGCTGGCCACCGAAATCGAGTGTGATGGTGCATGCCTGTAATCACAGCACTGGGGAGACTGAAACAGGAGGATAACAATGAGTATGAACTGGAAACCCTATATCAAATAAATAAATAAATAAGCATTTTTTTAAAGAAAAGCTATTACAGACCTCTGCAATATTTGAAGAAATATTAAATGACATGGGCATCAAACACTCCTTCAAAGAGATTACATGAAGCAGCTTCAGATCATACATCATGTACTGCAGTGGTCTGGGAAATTATAAAAATTATATGAGGATACACATTAGGTTTACACAGTTACTCACAGTTTGTTTTTCAAAAATGTGTTCTTGCCGGGCATGGTGGTGCATGCCTGTAATCCCAGCACTCGGGAGGCTGAGGCAGGAGGATTGGTGCAAGTTCGAGACCAGCCTGGGCTACAAAAGTGAGCTCAAGATCAGCCTGAACTGCATACTGAGACCCTGTCTCAAAATTTTTTTAAAAAAAGACAAAAAAAAATGTTCTTAAAAATGTAAAAAAAAAAAAAGTGTTCTTACATGAGTAAGACAGATGACATCAAAGCATCATTTATTTCTCATTATTTTTAAGACATTCCTGTGGAATTTGAAATAAAAAGATTAGTTGGAAGAAAACTTATATGTGTTCTCTTTAAAATTTTAAATTAAAATGTATAAATCTGAATGATGTATATAAAATACAGCAGCAGTCATTCAAAGAGAAAGGTATTATATTTTTAATATTACAAGATTTCTTTTGCATCTCTGTTATTTTCCACAATAGTCCTCTCAATATTAGCTTGATCTTACGACTTTCTGTGGTTCAGGATTATAGAGCACCAGAAGCAGTTTAATTGAGACCAGTCTGGTAATTTAAGCAGTGATAGTTTTTTATATCATCACTACACAAAAGTATAAAAGTATAAGCCATAGGGAAGAATATCGAGAAATCAAAACAAAGAAAAATTGAAAACATGAATCTTACACTCACTACATATTACATATTATTGTCATCTATAAAATAGTGCATAATAACCTGCCCCTGTGATGGTTGAAAATATATGAATAAAATGTTTTAGAATAGAGATCAAATAAACATGCTTTTAAAATTTGTTAGCCGGGCATGGTGGTACACGCCTGTAATCCCAGCACTCGGGAGGCTGAGGCAGGAGAATCAGTGCGAGTTTGAGACCAGCCTGGGCTACAAAAGTGAGCTCAAGGCCAGCCTGAATTGCACAGTGAGACCCTGTCTCAAAAAGACAAAAAAAACTTTGTTGATATCATAATAGAATTAAGAGAACAGTAGCAGCAATAGTACTACTTAACAATTTTGTTGCTGTTGTTTTGGAGCCAGGAATTGAACTCAGGACTTCACACTTGCCAAGAAGGTGCTGTGCTACTGGGCTACATTGCCAGCCCTGGAAATACTAATATTAATGGGATGCATGGGAAGGATGGATGGATGGATAGATGGATGGATGGGTGGGTGGGTGGATGGATAGGTGGATGAATGGGTGGGTGGGTGGGTAGATAGATGGATGGATGGACTGATGGATGGATGCATGGATGGATGGATGGATGGATGGATGGATGGATGGATGGATGGGTGGGTGGGTGTGTGGGTGTGTGGACAAGCAAGCAGACATGCAAATCTTCATGTCTTGACAAAGAAATTTCCAATTAATTGCAGCAAAAGTTTAGTGAAATTGTGCTTTAATCAAATGAAGAAGTAGAAACAAAGCTAAATGAACTACATACAAACAAATTTATTCTTCTAGGTAACTAAAGTTTAAACAAACTGGTACAGCTGAAAAGATGTAAAAAAAATCAAAACCAATTACCAAGGGGGGAAATGTTGTCCAGTTAAAGTTATAAATTACCTTATATATTTGCTTTCTTCACAAGTCTTTTGAATACATGAGTGTACTTAATTTAAAAAGTCTAGATTTTCACCTTCTCTATTGCAGTTCAACACCTTAGCCTTTTAAAACTATAATCATATTTCATATCCTAGGTTGTAGCTACAGAAATTTATTTCTCACAACAGTTTGTTGGCCTTTCAGCTGCTCATTAATTTATACTTGAAGTTAAGAATTTCTTTCTCAAAGGAGTGCATACACACAGCCTGGATAGAATCGTTTGTTGAATTAATATTTTTGTTATGCCAAATTTGTATGATGTTTTGTTTATTTTTAAGCCCTAGTGGGTTAGAGATGAAATGATCTTTTAATTCCAACTATCTAATGTAATTGGATTGTATTTTAATATCAGCCCATCAGATCAGAAGCTTGAGTGGTATACATGCACAGAAAGATGAAATTACTGTTGCAAATAATTGTAATTTGTAGGGAGGATACAAGGAAATTTTCCTCAGATGGATTGAACATGATTTTATCAGGAACTCGCTTCTGCCAATGGCTTCAGTACTAGAAGTGCCTGGATAAAAACGGATCTGCCTAGCTTTATGGACATTCATTTTATCCAAGTTATATAAGGCAAGTTAGTGTCACAGGGTGCTAAAGACAATGCCTCAGGCTGAGCTGGCCACTCACACTTTACCCTCTAGCATACTTACATATTTCCCATTTCTATGAAGCATTATTACCCAAAGAATCCTATTTTTCCCTGAAATTTACTTCCAATTCAAATGATACAAATAATTACACACAGTTTATAGATTCTATTTATTAACAAGGTTAATTGTTAAACAATGAACATTAATAACCCTTATATCTTGTTTTTCAAATCTTCTGGCTTTTAAATAATGCTTGGTGCCTAGGAGATAGCTTAGCAGCATAAGTGCCTGCCAGCAAGCATAAGGTCCTGAGTTTGATTCCCAGTACAAAAAATTATGCTTGTTGCCACAAAATACTAAATATTATTAATACAAAATAGTTACACTAAAGACAGTCATATATGTTTTTAAATGGGGATGAAAATATTTGAAATGACACCCAACCATAAAATTACTAAAATTTAGCAGTTTGAATTGAATCATTGAATCAATGAAAGAGTTATATTCTTATCAAACGTAATCTGTGCGCCATTAGGCATTAGGCATTAGGGATTGATTTTGATATAATTGTTCGTCATCCGATTCTATGAAAGTAACTCTATGAACAATATTTTCAAGCATTAATTGTGAATTGCTTAGAATCAGACACTAATGAAGTCTGGGGGGCCCGGCAGGATGGCTCAGTGATCTGAAGCGCCTGCTTAGGAAAGCTCAGGCGGCTGCAGGCACCACATGCTGCGCCAGCCCTGCCCTCAGGCAGGCTGAGCCAGCCATAAAAATAAATAAATAAATAAATAAATAAATAAATAAATAAGTAAACAAACAAACAGAAGTTCTGAAACAAGAAAAAATAAATGAAGTCTGGGTGATGTCCTTCTACATGTCCACACTGCAGAATAAATGAGTAATGCTTAACTGTACATTGTCTGATGAGGGTCCTGACTCAAGTGAACACCATTAGCTGGCCATGCTTTCTTTCTTCGTTCCATTTGTAATGGTAACTAAGGATCACTTGGCAACAATTGCGTGCAGTCCTGGAAAATGGGTCAAGCAGCCTGCATAGTGGCTCTTACCTACAATCGTGCTGAGACAAGAGGATTGTGATTTCAAGGGCAGGCTGGGCTATCTAAAGAATTGATTAGAGCCAGGTTGGTGTTTAACCATTACCTTTTTATCCATTTGCTCCTCTTCCTGCAGAAGAAGAGCATGTGTAACATGCTGTGCAGGGGTGGCTGTGTGGCAGCCTTGCTGGACGACCAGGACAAGTTTTGTGCTGTGGCAAACAAATGAGCTTCTGAGTCTATGGTGAATTTTTTTATGCTTATTTATTATTTATTTATATTTTTATGAGGGTTTCTACAGGGTGCTCAGGGTCTCACTACTAGATTGAACTTGTAGTGATCAGCTTGTATACAGCCTCCCAAGAGCTGGGATTACAGGTACATGCCACCATGCCAATCTCAACTGCCATCTCAGTTAGCCTAGGGTGGGAGTGGCACAGCAGGCCTGGGGATTGAACCCCCGACCTCTGTACCTGCTAGCAGATGCTTTAATCCACTGAGCTATTTGACCAGCCCAAGTCTATGGTGCTTTGTAGACTAAATAACACTGGTAAGCTGTATCTTCCATGTTGAGATAATGAAGAATGCAACAGACTGAGGGTTCTAAGGGATCAGTGAGAAAATGAATACATGTGTTCAATCATGTGATCATAACTATTGATAACTAATTCTGCTATTTGACATTTTGCCTAATGCCTAATGGCACACAGATTACATTTGACAAGAACATAACTCTTTCATCAACTACTTTCAAACTCATTGGTTTCAAAGGACATTTGAGTAGAACAACCTCCGTAGTCACCGATGCACTGGTGGACAAAATAGGGATGAAAGCACTTCTCTATCAACTAAGTGCTTCTCGCCCTACCGTTCATCTACCATCTCCACTGTGCACATCTAGAAAGTAAGAGAAGAAGGACCTGTGGACCATGACGTTTATCCCATCTCTGAAGTCCCTAGAATCTGCCTTTCCAGGCTAACGCAATTTCTCTGGTAACCAAAGCCCATCTGATTCTTAGACCCACTAAAGATAAGTGACTTTCATATTATCTTCCTTTTTACAACTGCTACCCATTGATGGACTGAAAGCAAACAATGAAGGCCATAAATCTGTTTGCTTTCCAGGATCATGTATTTACCACTAAGATAGATACAGAACAAAAATGTCCTATAACGTCAGAGACTTAGATATAGTTTGAATATTGGTCATTAAATCTAGCTGGTTCATTCCTTTTCAGGCCATCTCTGTGCAAGTGTTTTACAAAGGCTCAACTTTGGTACCAGCTGCTCAGGTGGCATTTTTAGAAGTCCATGTTTATTTAGAGGCAAATAAGCTCTGCATCTCAAGGCAGCACTTCTAGATGTACCAGTGGGTAAGCCTGTACCTCCTTTCATCTCTAATTAGGGCACAAGATAATGACAGCAGTGGGTGAAATTTGGGGGGCCCCTTAGATTGAAGTGGTGAATATCTGCAGCCAGATTTGCTTAAAACAAATTAAATATTTTAACCTCACCTATGTTCTGTCTTGAAGCAGTGGTTAGAACCTGGTGGAGGGTCTGCTCTTTATTCTAAAAGTAGAAATGTTTTCTTCATGTGTAAATTATCAAGCCCAGTAATATAATATTATGTAGATATTTGTTGGAATTTGCCACCAAAATTTACAGTTCATGTCAGAGAGTCTTTCTGAGAAACCACTTAAATGACAAAGTCAGAATCCCTACAGCATCAACACATGACTCTGTGCTTTCCCTTTGTAGCTTTTCTCCACACGTGTATTCTGCATTCACAAGAGACTTCTGTTTAATGTTCAACTTCCTGTTTATAGTCATAGAGTGGTGAACGAATGTGTAAAAGCTACAGGGACCGCCTTGCACGTAAATGGTGACTACCTGCTTAGCTTTCTTTTCCTTGCTTCTATCACCTTGTCGCTGCTGCTGAGCCCTGCTGACCACACCCTTCCCAAGTGCCAGTTGAGCAGCACTGTCGCACGTCCCCAAATGTGCAATTTCACAGTAAAGTGAAATACACCAGTCTGAGCTCATGGGATTTGTACCATCCTAGCCAAGCATTTCACTTTGCAATGAATTAAACACTTTATTATTTTCTTTTGTCCAAAATTATCACTGTTCTCACCAACACTGATAAAGTAACTTTTTTTTTACACTTGCTTCCACAGATACAAAACTAGCCTTTGTGTATACATGAGGAACAAACTAATTATGTCCAAAGGGAATTCAGATTGAGACATAAAATTTAAGAATTCATTTTTTTCTTTCTTTAACTACTGAAAGGAACAGAAAAGCTATGACACTACAGGATATTCAATGTTAAAGTAAAATAAACAATATATATATATATATATATATACATATATATACATATATATGTATATGTGTGTTTATGCTATGAAATTTAATTAAATCATACATCTATGTAGAATCTATTCTTCAAGTAAGGTATCTATTATTTGTGGTCTCAGTTTATAAAGAATATTTAATGTAGTAGCAACCCTTGTCCATATTAACTTGCCTATGACACAAAAGACTTTTGATTAGTGAAGGCTGTTATGAAAGAAAAGATGTGCAAAGGAAGTAGATAAATATGCGTCATGTCACCTCTCTCATTTATGTTTCATCACTTCAGTCCCTTTTGTTTATAATTCAGAACAAATTCCTTCACTAGAGTAATTCCACACCTTGTGATATCAACCACTTCAGTTCCCAAACTCCTGACTCAGATGGCGATGTACATTAATGTGTCCACAGGACTCACAACGGACCTTACACTTGTATTTACCAAGGCAGAGTTCTACAGGTTCTAGGACCTTGTGAGTGACAAGACCTGCACCAGCCTTACGTGTGCTAGTTTTTTTGTTTGTTTGTTTTGTTTTGTTTTTTCCTAGGGGTTGACCCAAAATGCCTCCTTCTAAAATTTTGCTTCTCTGCGATGTAAAGTTGGTTCAACTCTCTATTTACCTGTATATTTGCCACCTATACTGAGTGGACAGAAGAATTAAAAGATTGGGTTTGGAAGAAAAGTACTTTGTAAGACTAAAGTTTCCTAGGAAGCTTCCTAAGTTTCAGTCTCTGGTCACCTTTGCCAGGTGAAGCGATGGAAAGAACAAAGCCAAACTGACTTTGGACCACATTATACAGGAAGAATGTAATGCACGCAACGAAACCTCTTCCTTTTACTTCACATGCAAAATTTCATTCTATGTGCAGATGGGAAAGTTTCTAGTCTCCATTCTGAGGCTTCTAAACACTTGTTTCAATGCTGAAATGTCTTATTGTCATTTGAGCTTTAAAATTCAGTTTTCCCTCCTACTGAAATCAGTGTGACTTTCCCTAAGACAGAGTCATATTTGGTCAAGCAGTATTGATCCAATAAAAGTCTCCCAAATATTTTTTACTACTATTTGTTATTGGTCATCAGGAAAAAGGCAATCTTCTACATTCCCTCATATACTTGAACAATGAAAAAACATATGGTGTGCAAAGCGTAATTATTTATAATCAAAATTCATATATATGTTAAAATCATGTTTCTTAATATCTAAAATTTGATGACTTCCCGTAGTAGGGTGAAATCACCAAATTAGATAGCCTGGCTATAATCCATAACCAGTGTACACTGTAACAATTTTTTGTTATGAGCTCTTGTAATCTGTCAAACATTTGGCTCATCATGCCACTTTGATTATGCTTAAAATTTTATCCCCAGCCCCACAAATGATCATGCTCATTTTCTTATCCTTACTGTCATCAAAATGCAGCTGCTCTGCCCAAAATGGGAAATGTTGAAGTTACAACCAAGGAAGCCTGCTGAAGGGACTACAAAGACACTGATTGCTTTTTTTTTTTTTTTTTTTTTTCCTCAGAAAGCAGATTACTTTGCTGTGAGTTCTTCTGTCTCTCTCCCCCAAGTTGGCACAATGGGCAGAGATCATTTATATGGGGCAGCATAGACTACCAGAAGTCTCCTCCCATGTCCATATTCTAACAGTGTCTCTTGTCAATGTTTTTAAGAGAATACACATCCTCATTAATATTAGTGGCTTTACAAGGCACTACTGACTTAGGTACTTGTTGAAGCCATGGGCCAGTTGGATCCAGACGCTTACAAGGCAGTATTTGAAAAGTAGAGACACTCAGTTTAATAAATTGCTGACTAGAGCTACAATACAATCATCTAATTGAACTGAGAGCCCAGGACTGGTTTATATATTTCAAACAGTAGCCAAGGTTCCTTTTCTTGGCATTTTTACATTGTTTCTCTAAACTTTCCAGATGCTTTGAGCTCTTTGACTTTGTGGCAGCCCTTCTGAAGTTGTAATGTTTTCTCAGGTCTGTTTTCACTAATTCTCTAAATTGTTAATGTTTTCCCCAGAGTTTCTGTCTTTGCTAAATTAGATAACATATGTTACACTTTCCATAGGAAAAGAAAATCATTTCTGCATCTATGGCTCACATTTCTCTCTTAATTTGTGCAGTTAGCACTTGGCAATATACATATTAAAAATGCAAGCCGTATCTAAAATATGTAAAATTAGAAGTAGAGTACAATTTCATTGTGGCTCTATATTTCACATTCCCCAGTATTTGATTAGTTCTTAAATGTTAAAATTCCTAAGACTATACCTTGTAAGTTCTTTGGTTACTTATCCTTGTTTTCTAAATATATTTAGAAAAAAAATTACATTTGTAGGATACAACTTTGAAATTTCTCTTTTTGAATGTACCACCTTCCTGAATATAACATGAAATACCTATGTTTATTTTTACAATATTCACAAATCATTGGAAAATCAGAATGGAGACACTGCAACACAATAAATATATGTCCCAAGTAAAAATAAGTGCACCTAATGTTCAGTGAAATTATTGATTATAGTGACACTAATGAAGCCTTCTATATATTGTGTGAAATGAAAATATCTTTCTCCAAGAAGTTTACGTCTGACAGGCCAGAAGAAGCTGTGTCAGCCTTGGTATATGTCTGGTAGTTTGACATTTATTTATTTATTTATTTATTTATTTATTTATTTATTTATTTATTTTTGTGGTACTGTGTCTTTTTTTTCTGAGAATACAAAATTGAGATCTCACTTGTTCTCCCAAATCTATTAAGACTCTGGTAAAATATTTATGGTATAGAATAGCAGATAAATAGCCAGCATGCACAACTTCAATGCCGATTAATACCCTAGAAAATATTTTCAATGTTGTTAGTAATTCAACATGGCTTATTTTACTAATGAAAACCTAGTTTAACCATTTCCATGGTAATGGATCTCAGTGGGCAAGAGAGTAAAAATAGACCCAGGCTCCCTAAAGCTCTGGATGCCTTCACTGTGGCTTTATTTTTGCCCCACCTGATAAAATATGCAAACTTCAGCATCAAGTATCCCTAACTATAAAATCCATTCCATTTTATCACCAGACTGCTTGATCTATGTAGTGCTGGATTCAATGAGCATGCTTAAGAGAATCTGAAAAATGAGATACATACCAAAATGTAAGTCCCCAGGGAGAGCTAAGTGCAGTGATCAGAAGGTGGCTCGTCTCTGCCAGAGCCCTTGCCTCTCACGTTGGTCTCAGGGCAGTTCTGGAGGAGTGATCCAGCACCATAAGAAACCGACTTGTAGTTCAGTTCAGCTTCGCTTCAGTTAAAGTGCATTGTATGAGGACGGCTAAAGTGTCGAATCCCAGATTCTGTGTCCCTAAAAATCAGAGCATTCTTGATGTTTCTCCTGTCAGATAAAATGGCCTTTAAAGTTTGCAAGGAAGATGCAGCGGCCAAAGACAGGTGCTTGTTGCCTTAAATCGACATTCAGAGAAAGCAGGGCATGGCTAGTGGGTGGGGATGAACACACAGTCCCTCTCCTTCCAGGTCCAGCAGGGAAGAAATTGGACGATTTTTACCCACTTTGCTACACAGATGATTACAAGAGCCGAAGCAATCGCCAGGCTGGCTAAGGTACCTCATTTGATTATATTCTGTGGAGGCAAAAATAAAGGAAAAAAAAATCAGACACCTTCTCTCTACATGTCTCCTTTCGTCCAAAAAGATGCTCTTTTTCCTTGTCACTTACGTACAGAAGGTTTAGAGAAGCCTAGCTTGTGGCATCGTCCCTCCCCCGTGACAACCAGCTCTCTCTCTCTCTTTCTCATTCTCGCTCGCGCTCCCCTCCCTCCCCCCTCCCTACCCCTGACTCCCTCCCTTCCTGATTCTCCCTCTCCTCTCCAGCTGCCTTCGTCTGTTGATGCTGCTGCTGATTAATCAGGGATTCTGAAACAAAGAACCTACCTTCTGAAATAAGCAGTAATCTCTCTCTTCTGCTCCTGCAGTTCGTCTGCATTGAATGGCAAAGCTGCTGGCATCTTAGCACCTTGGATAGTTCCCGCTCCCTAGGCCCATTGGAGCTGGGGGAAGCAGCAACTGAAGAAATGGTAAGGGACCCGAAAGCAGCATCGTTCTACTTTGGATTTGGGCTCCCTGGGGTCTCCCATCCTCATTAAAGGCCTCACATCTAGGCAAGAGAACCTCTCTCTTTTATCAAACTGAGCTGAAGTCTGATCAGTAAATAATAAAATGAAAAGAGGGTAAAGAAATCCCTTCATTTAGATCCACTGTAGCACCAGTTTTGTTCTTCTGGAGTAGAAAAAATAGCAATCCATAAAGAAGGACTCTTCCTCCTCCAGAGGGTGCCTAAGTGATACGCTTTTCACCCGGGGTGAGACCACTAAAAAATGAGCAACAACTTAAAAGGAACATCCGGATCTCAGTTTGATGCCCTTATTTGATAGCAGCTTTG
This sequence comes from Myocastor coypus, assembly GCA_004027025.1. Classification (NCBI taxonomy): domain Eukaryota; kingdom Metazoa; phylum Chordata; class Mammalia; order Rodentia; family Myocastoridae; genus Myocastor; species Myocastor coypus. The sequence continues at coordinate 28,598 of PVJA010003203.1, forward strand.
CTTCCACCCTGCTCGCGCGGCACAGCCACGCACACAATTACTGCTGACGTACTTCGGGCTGCTGCTTGGGGAAAGAGGGGAGGAGCATTTCCACCTCATCAAAACAGCTTCGTGCCACCTGCTCCCATGGCATGGGCACAAAACTAGCCCGTTTGGAAGGAGCACGCACAGCGCACGCGAACGTGGAACAAAGGTCTCCCTCAGAGTGTTCAATTCTCTTAGCAAAAATAATACGGGAAGTAATTACCCCGCGTGTGTCATTCCCTCTGTAGCCTGGACGCTGGAGCGATTTCTCATTCTCTGCTTTTCCTACCTGCTCTTCTCAGCGACCTGCTGAATATATACATATAGTTGATACAGCATCGCATGACATATATGTATGTGCATGTATGCATGTCTGAACATACATAAAACATATGGATGTGAGTAGAGTATGTGTGTACATCTATGTGTATATCCATGAGACCTTAAATCTCTATCTGGATGGCTTTACCTATGTGCAAATAGCAAACTATAAATTGAAAAAAAATAATTTCATTTTCTAATATTGTAAATGTGACAAGTAGCAGTCAGTTTCTGCTTAACTTCGGGTAAAAACACCAATTATGACAACAGAAATGTGATTATTATTTGACAGTAACTCTAGAATTTGCCCCTCACTTTTCTGCCAGTAACTCATATTATAAATGACCTTCACTCACAGACTGAATTTCCCAATAGGTAAACATCTAGATTCATAAATAATTTCTTAGAGAAATGTGCTCTGTATGTAAAGTGATTTTTCAAGTGTCACCTGACCATAAAATTCATAATAAATTTAAGTTCACCTTCTTCATGCTTTATGCCATCTGAGGCCATGCTATGACTTTGTAAATTTTGTTTTTCTTATCTGAGCAGAGAGAGAATCACCACATTGCACTACTATCAGTCTTCAGGTTCCATATGCTGCAAAGTGTGTTCTTAAAGTTCATTCCTTACTTCCTGATTTTTTTTCTCCTTATTCCTCTTGGGTGGAAAAGAATTTGTCTTTAAAGCTGTGGAGGAAGTTCCCTGGAAGACTTCAGAGAGGAAAAGAAGCAAGGCTGCTGCTCTTTGGAAGGTCCAAGGCCACCTGGCTAGCTCCAATTCATTCTCCCCTCTCTTCTCCAGCTCGGCCCGGCGTCCATCCCCATCTCCGCCTTTGTCTTGCTGTTTCTTTCTCTGTCTTAAGAAAGGCCTAAATCCTCAGTGTATTTCAGGACACTGCCTCAAGTACCACTTCCAATCTAGCCCAGCCACCACACTGTCACCAAGAGGTTGACTGATGTTACTCACGTATCATTGTGTTTAGTTCTGAAGTGTCCTCACAAAAGTTCTCTTTCAGCACCCAAGCGAGGCTGGGGAAGACTCCTTATAGGGAGATGATGTGAAAGATACTTTATGAAGTGGAAATATTTTACCGTGATTGAGAGTTTTACCAGGTTTGGGGAGCAGTATTGTAAACTAGGCAGAGCTTGAGAACTGCAAAGCCTCTTTTTACATAGAAGAAAAATGATATAGATAAACAGAATGACTGCTGCCCCACTCCTGGGCTCGTTAGGATTAGGACACATTTCTCTGAGTGCTCTGCAAGTCCCTTCAGCACCAGCCAACACCTGGGCTCTCTGTCATGCAGCCTCCTGGCTGCACCAAAACATTCAGCATTGAGGGAAGGCTGACCGCTGTCCAGTGTAAGAAGAAACTGCCATTTTTACCTAAAGTTTTCAAAACTATTAGAGACTTTATCCTAAAAAAATGGACAGCACATTTATAATAAAGAATAGTTCTTCAAACTGAATATTTACAACTTTAAGAAACTTCATCAGGTTGCCTGTCTCTGCTTCCTCTTTGTTCCCTGCTTACTCCCTTCCTGCCTCCCTCCATCCACCCCTTCCTTCCTTCCCTCCTTTATTTTCCTGTCTCCTTCCTCCTTTTTCTTATCAGAGAATAGACCTTGGGAGCAATTGTGTCACATCAACTTAATCTTCTCAACTCCACGTTCTGCATTCTACTGTTGAGTACTTGCCCCACCAGGCAATTTTTTTTTTTTACCTGGAGATGTGTTACCATGCAGAAGTTTATAGCACCTTTGTAGATGGGTGCCCAGAATTATTTGTTTAGGTCTTATTAAATAAAACAAGAAAGCATTGTATACACTTCCAAATAATCTTAGAACCAAATACATTTCATTTCAGTAGTAACCAAACTAAAAGACATTAAACAAAATCGAAGTGGGACAACCTTACAGCACAAGTAGAAGAATGCAAAGAACCAAACCACTTAGGTAAGTGAAATATAGTGGTTTATTTTTTGTATATTATTATAAAATACATACATTACTGTGGCAAGCACAGAAAACTAGTCAATGTGTGCTTCATGACTTGTAGGTCATTGAAAGCTCTTAAATTAGCATGAAGTGTAGCTTGTTTTTGTTACTCAGGTGTAGGAAATAGGTGTTTCTGGGTTAAGTATGTCTGGGTTAAGTATGTCTGTTCCGTGAACTCAGGCACAGAAGGAAGGCCACAGCCTCAAAATGTTTATTTAAAAACTTGGCCACATGCTAGGGAGTGCTTGTTGTATAAAAGCAACTCAAATAGGAAATGTATGAATTAAAGAGCAAAGACCAGCCAAAGAGCTCAGAGGATTAAAGTGCCTTCCAGGGGTTCAGTCCCAGGGCCTTCTGTGCCAGCCCGAGGCTCGACCCTGGGGTGTGCTGAGCTGGCAATTGAGACTGGGCTGATGGCTCATGATTATAGTCCTAGCTCTTGAGGGGCTGTAAACTGGAGGATCACTATGAGTCCAATCTAGTAGTGAGACCCTGAACATCTTGTAGACCCTTCCCTAAAATACAAAAGCAAACAAACAAGCAAAATACAACATGAGGGAACTCCCTAAATTCATGTCATAATTTATAACAAAGCCCTTCTGAGTTGTCCCATAATATTCAAACTTTCCATTATTTATTCTGCCTATTGCTTATGGAGGTGATTGTTCCCTCTGTTGCAATGAACCAGTTCCAGGAGCATAAAAGCTCTTCTTCTTCCTATCAGTCAGGATTTATAAATATTCTGGTACCATCATGATGTGAAAATTTCAGTAGAGTAAGGATCATGTATTGCTCATGAGTTCTGCTGGTAACAACATAGATGTCAGGGCAAACAACATGTAAGTGACAGAGGTCACAGAGAACTAGTGGCAACACAGGTGCTCTAGGATCCAGATGACTCAGTGGTCCAGGGTACTAGGAATCTTACAAAAAGATTTATAGCCTAATAATGTATGCACAAAGTAACTTACAGAACCAAAGGAGACTAGCAAGAGATGGAACCTTCTTGTTGTAAGAAACTTACGACCAGTTACAGCTATCCCTTCTTCATTTTGTCCAACAGATATTGGTAAGGGATGTATGTGTCTCTTGGGTTGGACACCGTCATGCTAAGCAATTCTGTCTTTTCTCTGACTGGATGATATCTACTCAGGGGGGAGAAAGGGGGAGAGCGAAAGAGGAGAGAGAGAGAGAGAGAGAGAGAGACAGAGACAGAGACAGAGACAGAGACAGAGACAGAAAGACAGAGACAGAGGCAGAAACAGGGAGATAGGGAGGGAAAGAAATCTGGTTTGTTTCCTGCTCCCTATAAGGCTATACTTTCATACACAGGTAGCCTGTTCTTAGTACTAATAGTCAAAAGTGGCTGTTTGTTTTTTATATTACAAAATATCTTCTGACTCACTAAAAAAATAAAATTATGAATTTACTTATATTACATATGTCTATTATCTTTTATAGGTCCCTGTGTGAGGCTCCTTCAAAAGGCAACTTGCTCCTTCTGTTCCTGGGGTGCCAGCATAGGGATTGCATCTACCCAGTGCTAGAGGTTTGTTCAATTAAGGCGTTACTTTAGATTTCGACCCATGGCATGCTTTATACAAGGAGAAATTTCAAAATGCTTATATGATGAATATAAAATACTTTTCTCAAAATAAAATTAGGAATAAATATTTAAAAATAGAAATGTTTGTTCTCAAGCCCAAGTGATTGCAAAATGAAGTCCTTTCAAAGGATTGACTATAAATTGACTATAAATCATGACAATTCTATAAGAAGGTCAACTGAACATACAAGAATCTGATCTAGGAAAAAAAAGTATTGTAAAATAACGTTTCAGCTCAGAAACCTATGACAACTGACCACAGACTGAGTAGGTCACACAATTTGAATTGTTATTTTTTATTTTATTTTATTTTTTTTATTATGTATTTTATGGCCAGCTCAGCCTGCCCTGGGGGTGAGGCTGGCACAGCATGTGGTACTGGGGATTGAACCATTGTCCCTGCATTTGCCTAAAAGGTTCAGCTTTACACTACTGAACCATCTCAGCAGCCCAAATTTAACTGTTAGAAATCTAAAATTCAAAGGCTCAAAAATTTAGTTCTTGATGAAGGCCCATTTTATGTTTTTCAAGGTGTGCTTTCTAATCATGGCTGACAGTGGGAGAAAGAAAGATGGATAGATGGTGGGGAAAAGGAGGGAAAGAGACAGGGGGAGACAGACAGACAGACAACAGACAGGCAGGCAGGCAGGCAGACATGGACTTGGACACAGAAACAGACCAACAGAGACAAAGACAGTCAGAGTCAAAAACAGACAGGGAGATAGGGAGAGAAAGAGAAAAATCTGGTTTGTTTTCTGCTTCTTATAAAAATTCTAACCTGATGACAACAACCTTAGTTCACTGACCTTCTATAAAGCTAACTACCTGTTCAGGGCCCCACCCCAAAATACTCTCACTTTGGTGACTGGGGTTTAACAAAGGAGTTTTGGTGGAATGCAAACATTTAGTGTTCGTAGACATAAAAGCAGATTTTGGAAAAGAAAGGATTCCTTTTTCTGGAATACAAAGCATCAGTTTGATAAGAAATCATTCTTTACTAAGCTCAGGACAGCTAATATAACTTCAATTTAAATAAAATTGACATTGATGTAATTTTAAAAGCTAATGGCACATATGCTCTTAACTAAATAGTATAGTATCTTGCAAAGCTACATTGATTTCACAGCACTCTAATACAGAGGATAACTATAAATCAATAGAAGAGGTTAAAATGTCCAAGAAAAGCACATATATATATATATATATATATATATATATATGCATTTAGCACATGATAAAGATACATATCAATAAATAATGAAATGAAATAGAGAAAAATGCATATATGTGCACACAAAGACTTCTGTCAAGGGCCTATTAAATAAAAAGAAATCCAGAGCTCTTTACACACTGTCTTAGTTTAGGCTGTAGCAAGATGGCACTGAACAGCTTAAACTGCAGAAATGAGTAGAGTGTGAAGAATGGACTTCCTCCGCAGTATGAGGATGACAGCCCAAGACTAACAGGCCAATGGGCAAGTTTGGTGCTGGTTCTCTTTGTAGCCCCTTACTCAGGGGACAGAGACAAGGAGGAAGAGGCAAGATCTCTCATTTCTCTTCTCCAAAAAGCACTAATCCCACATGGGGGTTCCACTTTATGTCCTAATTGCTCCCCAAATTGTATATTCCCAAATACTACCACACTGGGGATTGTGGTTGCAACACAAGAATTTGGGAAGGAAACCCATGGGCAGCCTACAACATCATCTAAATTGGGATCTGCTATTGATCATAAACCTAGGGGCTCGGAGAGCTTAATATTTGAGAAACACTGCTCAAAGATTTTTTGTATGACAAGGAAAGGCATATGTATCTGTTAGTTTGAAAATAATAACCATTAGCTTTACACAGCTGTTGAGTATTTTCATTGCAGACAGTGCAACAAAAGGACCAAAGTCTATTATTATTATTATTATTATTATTATTATTATTATCATTATTATTATTATTATTTTAATGTTTATGCATTTGGTGCAGTGTCTCACTATGCAGCTCAGACTCCTAGTGGTCCTTCTATTTTCAGCCTTCTCAGCTCTGGAATTACATGCATGTACCATCATACCCAAACTTGATCACTGGCATGCTCCAGGAGCAGGGCTGGCACAGTTTGCAGGAGTAGGGATTGAACCTTGGTCCCTGAGCTTACAAAACAGGCAATTAGTCTGCTGAACTATCCTGCCAACCCAAATTTTAAGTTTTATTTTATTTTATTTTATTTTATTTTATTTTTTGTCTTTTTGAGACAGGGTCTCACTGTGCAGTTCAGGCTGGCCTTGAGCTCACTTTTGTAGCCCAGGCTAGTCTCGAACTCACACTGATCCTCCTGCCTCAGCCTCCCGAGTGCTGGGATTACAGGCCTGTGCCATCACGCCCGTCTTAAGTTTTATTTTATGTTAGTGAATTTAAATTGAAAAATGTACTTATTATCAATGACTATTTTATTGAACAATTATGCTTTTGATTTTTCATGCATTTGTATATAAAAATCATGATTTTCACTTACCAAAAGAAACTTTAATATGATCTTGAAGGAGAAATGGTCCATCTACAGATAGCATCACATTCAGAAATAATTAAATGAAAACAAGAAACTGAACATATAAAATGTAAAATATCTAAATAGAAAAGATGGTATGGTTAGCATTTAAATCCAAAATGAATATGTGGTGTAATGTATGTGAGAAACAAATAATTGCATTTTCCTGTATTAGTAAAAGAGAAGAGAGTAAATGTCTAATACAGAAGAATAGCTATTCACCAGATACTTAGCAAGAATAAACAGGAAGGGGTCACTCATGAAACAGCAAGCTGAAATGAAAATAAAAACAGGAAAAGATGCTTCACTTTAGCAACAATAAAGTGTCAGTCAAATCATTGAAGAGTCTTGGCTTCTGGTAATATCTCCTTCTGTTATACATGAGAGGAAATGGATAATTGTGTAAGTATATTCAACTAAATGTGCAAAAATCTAATAATGTTCCAATTTTTTCTACATGCTCTGTCTTAGAAATGCCAGTTCTACTTTAAGGCCCACAATGAGTGTGCCAAAGGGTAGGTTTGATACTCTTCATTTTTTTTTTTGTTCAATCAGGGATGCATTGTTATTATTATCATCATTAGTAGTAGTGGTATTATCATTATTATTGTTGTTTTTATACCAGAATTTCACTTTATATATTTACTTATGGTTTACTAATTTATTTTATTTTTTAAATTTCATTTAATTTTACTTTGAAGCATGAAAACAAAAGCAAAACAAATAGCAGAAACAGAGACAGAAACAGGCTAGCAAACAATGATATATATCTTACGGATCTTCAAAGTAAGAATAGCTAAAAAACAGTGGTTGTTCTATGATCTCTTTTTATCATCAAATCTGTTGCTCAGATTCACAGATACAGTTGTGCGAGATTGACTAATCGTTGACTATTACCACTTTCTTTCAAGAAACTTTATTTTACCCTTGTCCTTGCTTTTTCAAATTTTTGAAATCTTTTAATGAGAGTGTAACAATAATGGATAAGACATTAGAAACAGTACACATTGTAAAAACCAAGGTGAGAGGTATTCAAGCTTTTCGTAGTACACGTTACTGTCCTCACTGTCATCGCTTAGACTGCAGATATCAGCATATAGAGTTAGTCAAGGTGAAAATTTTACACATTAACTATTATTTTCAAAAAAAGATGGCAATTATCAGTACCATCATCTCAGGCATCCTGTATACACACTTGCATGTTTTACCTGCTTGATTTTAAAAAATCTTTTCTCATCTCTCTCATCTTTGTTGTTTAATCCTTAAGGTCATTTTCTCTGTTTTACTATATCTATTACACATTTCAGGTTTTGTTTCTTCTTTCATGGTCTTACAGTAGGGAGGTGATATGCTATTTACACATGTGGGTAGGGTTTATTTCACTTTTAAGTATAGCCTCTAGTTGCATCTACTTACTTACAAAGGCTTCTAGTTTGTCTTTCATTATACCCTAGTAATACTCCATTGTTTAAAAATACCATAACATTTTTATCCATTCCTCAGCTGATGTGCATTTCATTGTTTGGCTATGACAGATTGCACTGCTTATAAACATGACTGCATGTATATCACTATAGTACAATGTTTTCAGTTCTTTTGGGAAAATACTCACAAGGAGAATAGTTGGTTTAAATGGGATTCCCAGGCCTAGTTTTTTGAGGAGTTTACACACTGGTTTCCACAGTGGTTGTACCACTCTACATTCCCACCAATGGTGAAAAAAGATCCCTTTTTTGCCACAGCCTCTCCAGCATTTGGTATGAGTTGATTTGTTTATGATAGAGATTCTTTCTGGGCTCTGATGTTAGCTCAATGTTCTTTCAATTTGCATTTCTTAAATGACCAGTGCTGTGGAACCTTCTTTCAAGTATTTACTTGCCACTTGTATTTCTTTTCTTTGTTTGTTTGTTTGTTTGTTTGTTTTGCCACTTGTATTTCTTCTTCTGAGAAGTGTGTATTCATCTCAGATGTCCATTCTGGGATTGGGTCTTTAAATTTGGGGACCTACATTGTTTTTAGTTCTTTATACAATCTAAATAGAAGACCTTGATCTGAATGATTATTGGTTAATATATTTTCCCAAATTATACATTTGAGAAAAAAATCGGAAGGCCTCATACTCATGCCAAAGTAGGGAATTGAAAAATTGTGCTTCAGCTACTAAAATTATCCAGAGACCTCAATCCCTTCATGTGATGTGGACACTGGAAGGAGGACAGAGAGTGCTTGCTGCGGAGGAGCTGCCAGGCTTGTGGGCTGCCTCCCTCCTCGCTGACGATGCGACAGAAGGAAAAACATAACTCTTCTCCCTGACTCCGTTTATTGATCTAAAAAGTGATAAATGATAATAATTTATCCACATTGAAAAATTGATTGTTGGTTAAATGAGTCATCCCATGTAAAAGTCCATGTTAAAAACTGTGTCCGGTGGCCAATGAGTAACAGTAAACGCTAGCAGTCCTGGAGAGCAGAGGTATTAGCAGTGACAGGAAGCTCCGCTGGAAAATATATTCCTGGGCACATGTGCCATTTCCTCCCTGCGCATTGGCTCCTGTTATCGAACACTGTGGCCTTTCCTCTTCCTTCATCATCCTACTTAAAATATTATTTCACTCATCTCTCATGACATTGGATTCTTAATTTTTCCTCCTGTATCAAAGACCTGTCCTTGGTCCCCTTTGCCGAGTCCCTCCTCTGAGTTCCAAATGTCTGAAGGGTCCAGATCTCATGCTGGACTCTTTACACTTCTTCCTGATACCTCAGTGGGGAAAAGAAAACTAACTCCTTCATTCCTAATCACAGCAGAGTGATTGCTTTGCAGATCATCGTTATTCTCCCCATTTGTTATCTACTTTACACCACACACGCACACGCACACACACACACACACACACACACACACATACACACCTATTTGTATTGCCTGAATATTTCGCTACTATCGTAATTGCATTGGTTTCTTCTTAGGAGGATTTAACCCGTATAAGAACAGATGTCTTGCATGGGTTTTACATTTTTGCATCCCAGCATGTAGAACAATGGCTCAGAAACAGGATCTATTAAACTAACACTTACTAAATAACTTAACTATGTCGAAAGAGCTTAACACGATGAAGCCACAAATATAACACCAACGATGCGCAGACATAAAATTCAGAATAATAAAAATAGGCACAGAACAATGTTTTCGACCCGCTCTATTTATATAAACGTCAACATCTAGTCACCACGCCAGTCTCCTGCGAAAAGCTTTCTAATTCTCTTATTCTTACAGGTTCAATATTAAAGCAAGCACAGACAAAGTGACTTATCTGAAGTCACCCGATGACTGCCTGCAGAGGAAACTATCTAGCCCCCCAAATTGCACCTCGGTGGTGGCATTTGTCTAATAGTTTCCTTTCTTCAATGTGTATATGTTGCTCAGGTTTTGCCCAATCGGAGTATTCTATTTTTATAACAATTTTATATAGTAATTTTGGGAGAAATATAAAATCTGATCTTCATAAAATTCCATTTGGAACCCAGGGGTTTCCATTTACTTTTTAAAACTGAGAAGCTTGGGTCGGGAGGATTTGTGGAATGGAAATGCCGCTGCATCCTCGACTTGGCAATAGCTGCAGCAGCGAGATAAAAGTTCAAAAGTAGGCAGCAGCCCACTGGTCATACAGGATTTGGGAGAGCGGTATAACAAGAGGGTCACCTGCAGACAGAAACACAGCATTTCTAATGAAGATATTTAAGAAGTCTTTAGGCCATCGTGACCCCCACGTGAGGGCCGCTTGGCATCCTGTGGCTGCTGTGCCCCGTCCTGCGCCTCTTACCTATAGTTCGCTTCCGCCGCGTCTAATGCTATAGCCTGTCGCGCCTGAACGAGGACATGATGGTCTCATTTAGGCTCACACCGAGTTAATGAGTGTTTGAAAATAGCTATCGGTAATTAGAAAGGAGAGGGGAAGAAAGGAATGGAAGCTGGAGCTTACGGCAGATTCGGCTGCTAGCCTATTTCCTGGGCTTATTTAGTTCATCAAAATGGAGCTGTCTGAGAGAATGTTGAGGTAGATGAAGATTACTGGGGGAAGTTGACCACGTAAGATGCGAGGCTCCACAATCAATGGAGGGAGGGAGAGAGAGAGAGGGAGAGAGAGAGAGAGAGGGAGAGAGGGAGAGAGAGAGAGAGAGAGAGAGAGAGAGAGAGAGAGAGAGAGAGAGAGAGAGAGAGAGAACTACCAAGTTATGGTTGCTGCATGCACCCATGTTCTTTTGCCTCTTACTCAGTTACAACTTAAATTTTAAAGTGTGCTTAGCGAGAGCTTCGGTTTAGCTGGGCGCCCTGCAGTCTTCGCCCTGGAAGGCAGTGGTGCTCACCACTCTACCACCAACACAGACCCAGTCTCCTGCCCGAATGCCTGCCTTCCCTGTCACTTTAGTGCTACCCACCTGGTCCGGGAGCTGGATTCCCCTGGATTCCACAGCTCAGCCCTTGGCCATTCGTTGTGCAATCTTGAAAATAATTTAATTTCCTGGTGCTTCAGCTTCCTTTCTAACCACTGAACACGTGGTGTTGAGCTCAAGGTATTTCAGACTGCAGTGAAGTGGACCACAGAGGGCGTCATGGACTCCCGGCACAGGTGCCCACTGCTGCTTTGCAGGCGTGGCCTGTGAGCCCCTGCCGCGCTCCTCTATCCATCATTGCCTCCACGAGATCCACGATCGGTTGCTGAAATGCTGTGCCTTCCCTCAGTTAAGCTTTGCCTTTGAAGAAGGTTATTAAATGCTTACCCCAAATAATTTGTTTCCATCTAGAAGTAACTTCTTCCTTTTGAGTTATCCACTAATTTAATATTTTTTCTATTTGTAAATAGAACTCTGGCAATCAACGTAAAATTTATGGTCATCATCCTTTACATTTTCTAGTCCATGCTATGCAAATTCCTAGCTGTCTGCACTTAAGAAATGACAAAAATGACATCGAGGTAACCTAGTTTATTAACTAATAGTAATGAAACTACATTGAATTTTTTTTTTTTTTTTTTGTCTTTTTGAGACAGGGTCTCACTATGCAGTTGAGGCTGGCCTTGAGCTCACTTTTGTAGCCCAGGCTGGTCTTGAACTCGCACCGATCCTCCTGCCTCAGCCTCCCAAGTGCTGGGATTACAGGTGTGCGCCACCACGCCCAGCTTGAATTTTTTTTTCATATTTTACATTTTTTTTCTTTTTATGCCTGAGATAAGTGAATGTGGAACAGAATTTCAAGCAATCAAAACATATTGAGAAGCTGAGCCAGCCATATAGCTCAGCGGACTGGAGTGTCTGCTTAGGCACATGCAGGGACTGGGTTTGACCCCTGGCACGCCATACCAGCCCTGCCCTCAGATAGGCTGAGATGGTGACTGGGACTGGGAGTGGTGGCACATGCCTGTAATCCCAGAGCTTTGGAAGCCAAAAACAGGAGGACAAATATGAGTCCAATCTATGTAGTGAGACCTTGTACTACATAGATAGATAGATAGATAGATAGATAGATAGATAGATAGATGATAGAGAGACAGAGATGTAGCACACATATATCTATATTTATCTACACAGAGCACATATATATATGTGCTACATATATATATATATATATATGGAGAGAGAGACACAGCAAGCGAGCGAGTGAGAGAGAGAGAGAGAGAGAGAGAGAGAGAGAGAGAGACTCTGTCTTAGGAAATGAAATATATTAGCTTTAGAAAATTCTCAAGAATGAAAGCAAACTCATGGCTTTCCAAGCTTAGACAGCATTCTACCCAAGTTACAGAGACCAGCAATAAAAGCAGAATTAAGTAGTGAGAATTCCAACAAGCACACAACAAAACCACCGCAGGAAAGGGCATGTAAAGATCTAACTTTGGAAATGGAAAACTGTCCTAAGACCTAGATACCCAATCACTGCCTAATCTAGAAACCACAACCGCTAGGTGGTCGGTCAATGTCGCTTACGGGTAAGTGCATATGGAGAACGGAATAGAGAAAGAAGCCTTGCCTCCCTCCCTTTCTCTCCTCCTCCTGGTCTTCCTCCTCTCTTCCTCCTCTTCCTGCCTGCCCTCTTGCTCCTTCTCCTAACTAGTGCATTTCAAACCATGACCACCAAGCAAAATTTTAAAGCGTTTAAATAGCACAGAAACCAAACAGACTTGAATTTAGACCTATTTTGGGGAATTGATTACACCTGGACATCTACCAAAATGCAGTCAGCTGAGTGCCAGGACCACACTAATCGGGTGGGGACAGCTTCTCATTCTGCCCGTTTTACCATTTAGACTACAGCTTCCTTAACCTACAGATCTGTTATACTTTCGCTTACGAGCAATGTTTGGATGAGTCATTTCGCTAAAATCTGCGTTTCTATTCCTGATAATAAAACAGAAGCTATAAATTACTTTATCTAAACAAACAATCTATACCTCATCAAAATTATAAGATTACTATTACAAGAAAGCCATATGGCATTGGACAACAACCACGAAGCAGATGTCTAAAATTAATTTTTAATACCTTTATAAGTAAAGAAAATGAGCACCAAAGAAGCTGAGGCCTGCAAAAGCCCTTAGCGGTGAATCTGCAGCCAGTACCTCGGGCTCTGGCCCTGTGCGGTGCTGCTTGGAGAGAGCTGGGGGCCGCTGACGCTGGAGCAAGCCTAAGCAGGCCTCCAGCTCTTCATCGAGGAAGCATGGGGGCGTCTCTGGAGGCCAGGACTTAGCACATCATGTAGTACACAGTTCACGGCGAAGTGTGCAGAACTTACAGGAGGTGGAAACACTTCATGTGCCTCGGCTTCTTCTGAACTCCCGTCTGCTGACACAATATCATGAATTATTTCTGCATCCCTATGACCTGATTCAATACTGGAGTCACAAAGGCAGCAGGATAGTGAAGCATACCTTTGAAATGACTGAATCTGAGTAAAATTTTAAATGCAATGTGTAAAATATACATATATAGACAGATGAACACACATGTGCTCAAAATCAATGCACTCTATGAATATTAATGGGCAGCAAAAATTAGCTTGCGGTAGATATTCAACATTTTATTTTATTCTATAGAATTAATATGGAAAAATAGTGTACCTGTGTCAATATCAGACAGGAAATAAGGGTCCATGTGATTACAACAGATTTTAGTGTCAGGTTTCTATTTAACCAACGTTTTTATAAGTCTTCAGCATTATCTGTAACTATTAATGTTATAAGAAAATATTCACGTATCAATTTGCTAAAGAGAGTCAAAACAAAACCAACATATTAAATGTACATAGCCTATTTGAATTTAGGATCTTTGTGAAATGCCAAGTGATCCTAAGAATTTCTGTAGGGATCTGTTGATCTTACTGCAAACTGGTTTAACCCCAGCGAGACACAGTGGTAGGAATCAGAAAAATAGACAAGATGAAAAGCTGGGTTAGGTGGCAGCCAGCCTGCCTGATGGGTGAGACTAACTCAATGCACACAGAAATGATCCGTTATTTATACTTCTACAAAGTTTGCATCCCATAACACAAGGCTGCCCAGCAACCAATAGCTGGCCTGAACCAGACAGGATGTTTTTCTCAACAGGATGTTTTTCTCAGCACTGGGGTAGCTTTCTGCTCCAAGCAGGGAGGCCAAGTCCCACCTACACACTTGATCAAATTCCTGGCTTCCTTCGGCTCCCAACAATTTCCACTTTCAAAAGAAAAACAGATGATATCTTCAAAAAGTTGAGGCCAGGTGTATTGCTCAGTGGAATAATTTCCTGCCTGATGAGTGCGAGGTTCTGAGTTTGATCCCTGGTACTGGAAAAAAAAAAATTATAGCCCTATCCATCATTTGGGGCTGGGAGAGAGCTTAGTGAAATAAGTGCCTGCCTGGCAAGCTCAAAGTTATGAGTTCAATCCCTGGTACCACCAAAAACAAACAAAACAGTCGGAACTCATTCAGTGCTGATGGACTTTTAGGACCTGCCAGGTAGTGCAGTGGATTAAAGCACCTGCTTAAGCAGATCATAGTGGCTGGGGTTCAATCCCTGCCATGCCAGGCTGGCCCTGCCCCTGGGGGATGCTGAGATGGTGGTTAAGAAAGGGCTTGATGGCACGTGCCTATTATCCCAGCACTTAGGAGGCTGAAAACAGGAGAACCATTATGAGTCTGATAGATCCCTATAGACCCTGTAGACCCTGTACTAAATACATAAAGAGAAAATTTAAGCAATTGCATGACATCGTTGATTCATGGGAATATTTTGTGCTTCTGAATACATATATAAAACATATCGGAACTGTGTTTATGGCTTCCTGTAGAGACAAACATAGAAAACAATAAAATGGTTTGCTTCTCAGTGTTCAGTGAATTCTCCTCTCTGTTTTTTTTACCTGCTCACATTGAAGATCCCAGAAGTTGTTCACTCTGCCACGGGGTAAAGGGAGAACACCATAGAAATGTGGATCCTACTATTTTTGTTGATTTTTTGTGATTCAGAAATCTTGATTAGGATAGAAACTAGATTAAAATTACCTTGAAAAGAGAGAAGGAGGTATGGAAAAAATATTTCCTTAGGTTCCTTTATCATGGAGGATCTGATATGGATAAACCTCATAACCTCAAAAACAGCTAGATCTCAACTCAAAATTTTATTTATTTATTTATTCATTCATTCAGTAAGTGGTCTCATTGTGCAGTGTGGACTCATAGTGATCCTCCCGTCTCAGCCTCCACAGCACTGGGATTACAGGTGTGCGTCACCACGCCCAGGTTCAGTGTCAGCATGGCAGCACAGCACGCGTTACCAGACATCAGACCCAGGTCCTTGCGCTTGCCTGACTGGGACTTAGATGCTGAGCCGCCTCCCCGGCCCCTAGATCTAGAGTCGTATCCAGAACCTGAATACCAGTAGAAGTGTCTCTGACTCGCTGTCTCTGCCCACCCCCAAATTTCTCCTCTGCTGTTTTGCTTTCCTACCCTTTGCTTTCCTGAACTTTTGCTCGCTTTCCTTTAAATAAAGGCTGGGCTTCTTCACACAGCGACGGACATGACTCTCAAGAGCTCTCATGATGCACAGCCCCCTGACCTCAGCACAGACAAGGACTGTCCAGTGGCGAGGCACTGGACAGAAGGGAGAAAATATAACCCAAGAAATGCGTGAATCATACTGCTGAAATCTTAACAGCCAGAATTTAGACTCAGGGTCCAACTTAGCTACAGGAAAAACTTTAAAAGTTGCTTTAACCAGGACAGACACGTCCACATAGATTTCAAAAATTCTCCTAAAACAGCAAGAACCCGGTGAATGTAAAGGGACCACTAGCACTCAACGAGGAGCCCGGATAAGGACACAACAATCCTCGTATTGACAGATCTAGAAAACCTGAGGACAGTGAGGGAACAGAGGTGTCGGTTCGCAAGACCGGAAGAAGCTTTGAAAGACTTTAAAAATTATAAACTGCTGCTACCAATTAGGCTTGTACTTTCAGGCTGTATTTTTTAAAAAATACAATTAGCTGGGTAATTAAAATTAAGACCGCACCATTTTGTCTTAACTCTCTCCATTGTACTATAGTAGTTATCATTTAAATGGTTAATGTGTTTGTCAGAGAATCCAGTAACATTTTCTACTTTCAGATAGATATTGTTACTTTAATAGCTGCATGTAAATTTCTGAAAACTTCTGGTGAAGGGATTAAAAATAATGTGCTACTTCCTGCCGGTGGCGGAACTACTCACTGGGTGAAAAGTAGGACGTTAGAAAAGCTGAATATTTTTCTGCAATAAATGCTAAATTACACTCTAGTGAAATGATACTGAGTGCCCCATCCCCAGGACCTCTTACTGACGTGGGACAGTGAGTGACACGCTGGAGACCTGCCCATTCGGCTTTCAACGGTCTGCCTTTCTGTACAAAAAGCAGCAATGATAAAGCCTCTTTCAGGTGTCCACCTCAGAGTCATCCTCAGCACGCTTATCAGCATAGGAGCGTGTCTGAGATGACGCCCAAGACGTTTTCTGAGGCTGACATTTCTTATCATTCTACCTAAATATGTTTCCCATTTTCAAGCTGATGAGTCATTCTTTACATCATCTCCTGCCAAAATATCCATTGTATATTTTAACCGGGATAGGCTGGTTGCTACATAGCTAAATTAGAAGCATGGGTATTTTTAGTGCATGGTGAAAAGACTTACATAAAGAACAACTCTATTCACCCCATTGGGATCGTCTTATGTAAAAGGCCTGGCAGGAGTATAAGGTATTATTATGACTATAAAAGCTCCTCACTCTGTAATCATAGGAAAAGCAGCACTATGGAGAAATGCTGTGTAGTTGCATGGCAACTGAATCCTGGTGGAGTTAGTTACCACGCAGAGGAGCTGTTACAAGAGCGCCAAAGCAGCCTAGCCAAGGAGGGCCCAGGCCACACGCAGGTAAATACTCACCTGTTGCCTAGGGACTTGTTCTCCTGGCGATGGGCTGGAATGGAAGATGAAAGCGTGGGTTTGCTTCCTTGTGCAGAGCCTCGATGCCACTTAAGGCTGCTTTGTTTGACAAATTCCTAGCTCCTTTTCTCGTTGTGTAGAAGTAAAAAGCCATGCACCTCATAAAGTGCCACAAACAATGGGAAATCTACAAGGACGTTTATACCAAATCCAGATGATTCCAGAAATATAACCGTACTCTAATAATCTGTAAGAGGAGTGTAGTATCTTAAGGTCTTCTCTTGCTGAAAGAAAATAAATAAATAAATAAATAAATAAATAAGCAGGTACTTTCTACTGAGTAATTGTTATGCATTTCCTGATAGCACGCCTTCTCTGATTTGTGTTTACTGTCATGCATGTACTCTTTGAGAAGCACTGTTCCCTCACTGTCAACCCAGGTGACTCAGGTAGGGCTGCAGCCAACCTCTTCAGGGATGGGCAGCAATCCAAATGCAATCAGTCATCCTATTTCTTTTCTCTGCTAACACAGAGGCTGTTGCAGACGTACATACGTGACAAAACCAGGAAGACGAGGTTCCGTCTGGAGTTTCCGTTGGAACTTGAGGGAAGGTCACGCTCAGTGTCCTGCAGGGCTGGCTCATCGCGCTGTGGGTTCTATTCACCTTCCTCCTGCAGATGCAGCTTAGCAAGGGGGAACCAGCACAGAAGACAGAGCGCTCGGCAAGGCAGAAAACGCTTTGACCTTTTACATTTAAAGTCAGTTGAACTTGCCGTGAGTGCATTCTCCAGCAACGTTCATTCCTTTTCCTAGTTTTGGAATTTGCACAAGATGTGACCAACATACACTGTGAATGTTGAAAATTTAAAAAGTTTGTTACAGGAAAAGACACCTTGCCACTAATTCCCATCAACGTGTCCCTGCCGGCTTGAAGCATGCTTGGCCCATCACTCTTTCCTCTTTTTGAAACAATTTTGAAAGTCTTCTTCGTGTCTTTACAAACTATGATCAAAAATACAGTGAATAGGGCTTCCAAGTATCATCCAAAGCCAAAGCAGGGGCATGAACACATTGCAGTGTATTCTCACCCACATTTTTGTAGCTGTGACACCAAGTAACTTTTGTCTTTCCCGAATTCCAAATGACTATGAAAGTTCAACATTTTGAATCCATTCAGGGCATCAAAGCACCTCAACAGAACAATTGAAGGCATAAAAGTCAGGCAAGAAGGATGGAATATGTGCGTTCAATGCAAGTAGTGCTTGCAAGGAAACTAACAACAATGGGTCTTTTACTCCAATACATTTTTAAAACTTCAACAGTTACCATTTTTAAAAATTACACATCATATACATACCATATATGGTCTGTGGCAATAACTAGCCACGTGACCAAGGTTGCGTTACCTGTCCTAGCTCAGCTACAGCTTCTTGTGGATAAAATAATATAGTCATGAGAGCTTTGGCCGGAGATACAGAATATGGAAGGTGGGTATGCAGAGATAGACTTCTGAATGCATAAGGCCAAAACCTCCTGAAATCCATGCTTGGAGAGTAAGACAGCCTTCAAGACCTCTGGTCTGTAGGCTCCAAAAAATCATCAGAAGAAATAAATGATCCCGGCTCTCACCCTCCCCATGCGCACATCTGTTACTTAGATTGGCCTTAAGGTCAGACACGTAAGAGAATCCTTTGCCTTCCTTTGTCCTTCCCGATTCTCCTCATGAATTCCTGCACAGAACCCTTCTTTTGTCCTTCTTTTTTCCATGCTTCCTGGTTCTATCAATTAAAAGCCACAGAAGCTTCAGTTCAGGTCTCTTTTTATAAGACTCACTCACACTAAGGGATCTTGGTTCAGGACAGCCCCTCTGAGCCTTCTTAAATTTTCACTGGATATCGACAAGGAGTAAGGTCCCATCCTTCTGCTGTGCCACGGTGGTGACCTTTGACACCTACCAATGCTTCTTTACATAGTTTTCTTGGTTTCCCAACCAGACAACACACGTGAATGACTTATCCATGTATTTGGGATAATAGTTGAATTCAGTAAATGTATTTATTATCTGTTATTGATTTGTAGAGACTCCTATGAAATAAGAGGGGTATACAGGTGTACAGAGAACATGACCTTCCCAAGGATACCCTCAGTCACTTGCAGTCTATCCATTCAGCCATGGCTTCCTCAGCTTTATTCTCCTAAGAACCATCCATGGGCGCTGAATACATCTGGGACACTGGCTGTCATACCGAGTTCCTTGGAGCACAGTCAGAAGGCCATGGCGACAGCAGGCCAGCATTTGGATGATCTTAAAGCACCTTTGGGTGGCACTTCTCCCCTTCTTTTCCCACAAAGCACATCTCTCTTTCCTCTTCTCTGGAATAACTGACATGACCTTAAGTCTTGGGGGTCACACTAGGAAGTATTCTGCTTAAAACCTCTTTACCAGCCCTGTAAAAATCTCCCTATAGTAAAGAACAATAGATACAGTGATACACGTTTAGGATGTGACTGACATTAGAGAAAAGGATGGAACTGAAATTAATGCCTCATTATAAATAGTATTATGAATATTAAACTATATTGTTGTAATACATTACCACATAAATAGTAATATTGATATTGATGTCATTGTAACTGTAAATAATAAATAGTAATAACAACATTTATATGATTATCACAACTGCCACTCTGCTAAGCAGTCCTCAGGTTTTCTCATTCTAGGGAGCTTCTGTTATTACAATCACATTTCCATGCAGCATATAGGACAGAAGAAACATCTAAATACCTACTTTAATAGCTTAGGAACAATTTGCAAACAGACTTAGGGGTATTGCAAAGTGTTTTGTTTCATTTTGAAATTGTATCAATAACCGAAGGGGTCTGTGTTCCTGCTAGGCATAAAACAGTCTCCTAAAACTCCAACCAAGCTGGAGCACTGCCTCCTTTACTTTCTGTTTCTCATGAATATTTGCACACGATGTGCATTTTTATCACCACCTTCCCTAAACCCCAGCTTCAGGAAAATACAGTTTGAGACTATGAAGAAACTGGCTCGTGGGAGGCCCATTTTTCTTGAAAACTCACCATTCCCCTCCTGCATCTGCTGCAGCATGAATAGGCATCTTGGCACCATTTGGGGGCCATGTTACCTAATTTTTCCTAACAATTTGTGTTACTCATGCAATAATATCATGAGGACAGGATATTTAATGAAGCTTTATAGATGGAGAAATAGGGCCTGTGAGATAGCTCAGCATTCTAAAGCAGCTGCTTAGGCAAGCTTAGGCAACCGCTGGGACCACAGTTCAATCCAGAGCACCACATGCTGCGCCAACCCCACTCCCTGGGCAGGCTGAGCTGGCCATAAATGAATAAATAAATAAACAAACACGTACATTTTAAATGAATTATTTATCTAAAACTTACCTCTGACATGACAATCTTCAAGGCCCATATCTTCAACCACTCCTCTCCAGTGAATAAAATAGGAGAAAATGGATTTGTATTGTATGGGCCTCTTTATGGTTCCTACCCCAAGCCCACCCCCAATATCTCCTCAATCCAGAAATCAGGCTTTCTGAAGCTCAAGGGATCATGGGAATGCCGTGTTCGTCGGTGGGTCACCCCATTGATGATGTCTTGACGATGTTGTGGACCTCCGTGCTGTGAGGAGGCGCTGCCACACAGGAGGTTGTCACTGAGCTGTGCTCAGAAGGGTGTAGTTTTGTCTCTGGCTTATTCTCTCTGGCTGTGTCTCTATCTCTACCTCTCTCTATCTCTGTCTCTGTCCATCTCTACTTCCTGTCTACCATGGAGAGACGTAGCTTTCTTTCTCTCATCTCAATGTCTTACCTTGGGGCCAGCTGAACACGCACTGTGTGGCCCCGAACTGGCAGCCAAACTAAACTTATTTCAACGTTGCATATAAGATACTGTACCTCAGTGAAGAGAGAGCTGCCCATTGTAGATCTACACCTCAAGGTTGCTGGAAAATTCTTGGAATTTCAAAGTGATCATAACATCCTAAAATCTTCAAAGTGTCTGCTAGTTAAGCAAAGAAAAGCAAATATGTGTCACACAAATTGCAGGTAATCAAGTGTTCTTATTCCTTAGAAACAGTGGCCTTCGAGTGTCACTGCTGCAGCCAATCAAGGCCTTTGCATTCTGCCTCAACACATATCATCCTTTGCCCTTAATCCACTTCAGAGCAATCCAGCTTTGCTTTTCTAACCAAAAAAAAAAAAAAAAAAAAAAGGCACATCATAACTTTGCTTTCTATTTCTCCTGGTTGGGAGGTGGACAGAGATGGCAAGTAGAGGTAAGCAGTGTCTCTGGGATACCCAGGACCATGCCCTGAGAAACAGGATTGCAAGCAGCTTCCAGAAAGTTTAGGTGTAACAATGAGCCTGCAACCCAAGCAGTTCCTATTCGGTGCTCTAAACAGAAGCCGGTGTAACTGCAGTTACAGATTCTGTGAGAGCCACAGAGCACAGCAGACAGGGTGGAGCAGAAATAAATATGTATGCCAAAATCGTCTTCAAGGGGAGAACAAAGTTGTCTCTACTCAAGGGTAGAATTGGCTCTGTTACAATTCAAACATACCGTAAAAATGCTTAATGATGCGTTTTCACAAGCCTTGCCCATCAAAATTCCCACGTGCCTGATCATACAATTGTAGCGCTAATGGATCGGAGTTTGGAGAGAGATTTATTACCAAATTAATGGGGAAGTGTTCACATATCAATAATGCTTATAATAGATGGAGCATTTATCATGCGCCAAGACTTATATGAAATACTTTACATGCAACTGCTCTACTCTCAACTCTGAAGAGTACGGATTAGCAGCGTCACAGCCAGGAAAGTGAACTGCAAAGCTTCACAGCCTTTTGTTAGTGGAAGAAACAGGGTTGTGATATAAATAGGAAAGAGCTGGAGCCCGTGGCTTTAACCACTTACTCTTTTGTTCAAATAAACAGATAACAGTCAAACCACTTCCAAAACATCTGTGTTTCTGTTTGTGACAGGATAGTAAGAGATGTCATTGCTCAGATCCCAGTGAAATGTTGATTTGGAAGCTCTGCTTTTCGATTCCTGTTTAGCAGCCAATGCCCTGGGGTGAAAAAGAGACCACATGATCGACCCTTCTCTGCTGACTCCCTGAAAACCTCCGGCGTGGGCCCTGCGAAGGTGCATGTTGTTGGAGCTCTGCCTTTCGATGATCTATCTCTTCATTAGAGAATGTAGACAACTGACTTTGCTAAATGCTTCCTTAAACTTGTGTGGGAAAAGACCCCGACCTCTCCTGTGTGCACCGGTGTGCTTGGTAAGATTAATGTATATATTTACAATAAGTAAACTCTTTCAGCTTTAAGTACAATGGCACAAATGAAAAGGAAAAAGAAGAATATGTATGCTGAGATCACATGAAGAATATATATCTGTGATATTATCATTTCAGTGAAAACATTATAAAAGCAGATTTTTTAAAGTCACTCCTAGCAGTATTTATGTATCAATACCATTTTTAAGTGATGACAGTCTTCTAAAGATTCTAAACACTGATATCAATTTAAGGATGGGCATGGCCTTTTTATTGTGATGAAAAATTGTTGGGTCCTAGATAAACCTTCTCAGAGGCAATTTATTATTCAAATGAGGCATTCACTAGCTTATTTCTTCTTTTTCTTCTTTTTAAATTATAAAGGAAATAAACATGCATGGTGATTCACATCTGTGATCTCTGTACTCTGGGAGGCTGAGGCAAGAAAATCAGAAGTTAGAGTCCAAGCTGGGCAATGTACCAGCTTAGCAAGAGCCTGTGATAACATATTGAAAAATAAATAAATGAAAAGGCCTGGGATATAGCTAAGTGAAGGTACTGGGTACAGTTCCCGGTAACACACATGCACACACACACACACACACACACACACACACACACACACACACTTTATTGTGTCACTCATCAGCAGGGTTAAAGTCCTAGCAGCACATTCTTGAACCTTTATACCCAGTACTCCCACAGAGTTGCATTCCTTGTGAGTAAGATGAAATAACACATCAGTTCATTTCTAGCGTTCACCCCAAGTGGCTGAAAGTATGGAAACATTGAACGACCAAGTGAAGGAAGTACGTCCTAGTAAATTAAAGAGACAGAATACATGATGCAGGTGTGAGTCAATTATAAATATCACATTTCACACAAATATATGCAAGTTAAAGGTTTTCATTGATTCCAGATGACCTCCACCAGCTCTAGATGGGATTACTATTCAGGAAATTTTTGGTTCCTGCTCTTCCCTCCAGCTGGAGCATTTATTTCCCTACTTTTTTTTTTTTTTTTTTTTCAGTACAGGGGCTTGTTGTGTAGCTCAGACTCATAGTGATCCTCCTGTCTCACTCTGCCCAGCACTGGGATTGTAGACGTTCACCACCATATCTGGTTTCAGGGTTGGCAGGGCATGCAATGCCAGGGATTGAACTCAGGTCCTTGTGCCTGCCAGGCAGGTGCTTAGGCCACAGCGCTATCTCTCCTGTCCTGCTTCCCTATTCTGACCTTGGATTTGATAGTGTAACTTGTGTTGACTTTGAACGTTATGCAAATGTAATCCAAGGAGAGACTTCCAGCACAACACAGAGTTTGTTTTATCTTCTGTGTATGTCAGATTTTTTTTCCTGGATGACTAAGGCAAAGGAGTTTTGAGGGTCAAATTATCACTCTGTCTTTACCAGTCTAAAATTTCCACTTCAGAGCTTCTCTGCAGGTAAAACTCTTCTCTTATTTCTCCTGTCTGATTTGCAATTTAATATAATGTCTAGGAGCCCCTCAGCCAGTGAGTTAAAGAGTAGGCCATCTGCTTATGTAACTGTCAGCCTACCTGTGAGGACAGGGCTAGGACCTGGTTCTACATAGCTGTCTACTTGCATCCTGGAGGCCTCCTCACGCCGATTTCTGATGCTGGCTGGTCTAGGTACTCAGACCTTAGCAGAGCTCTCTCTTCTCTGATACTTTCTACTCTGTACTGAGGTAAATTGAGTGGTCCCATGTAGGCAAATAGTCTCCCACCCAGCAACATTCTCCTATAGCCAAGGCACTGACCTCTTGTCCTAAATCCAATTGATAGCTTCTGCTAGTAAGTTTTCTTTGTCAGAATTTTGAGGAACGTGACCAAACATAAAATACTCCCCAGTAGCATCTACACTGTACCTCTAAAGCCCTGGGAAACAGCTTCAGAGACTGGAGCGTAGTCTTCAGTTTTTCCTGCCTACCCAGCCTTGTTGGACACTACTTGCTCTTCCCTAGTACCAGGACAATACTTCATAAAGTTCTCAGCCTAAATGCTCTGCCAGATTTTCCAGACCTTCCCAGATATATTCATTGTTCTTTGCCATCACAGATAAGAAATTTAAACAAAGACAATCACAGCTGGGCCAATGCAGAGTGAAAATAGTTCATTCACCATCAGGGCAAAGACGGAGAATTCAAGTTGCTTCCTTTGCATGAATGTGGGAGTCCAGTAAAGAATATAAATTTTAGATGCAATTGAGCAACTTTTAAGAGGATTTCATGTTCATGTTCTCAGTTATTTTGGAACATAAGACAGTCACAGAGGTAGAGAAAGAAAACGGGAATCAACATGATACCTTTCACATTATTACTACTAAATTTCACTTATCAAGCCCTTAATTTCACTTTTCTTTCAAATGATTATGTCCAGTGGCTAAATATGATTGACCATTTAGATGTTCAGTGATCATCTATAGAATATACATGCCATAATAACAGAGTTTTGCTTACTGCAAAGAAAACAATATCATAATTTTTAATTGAATGAATTGATATTAGTAAGACAAAAAGGTTATTTTTCCTATCTTGATATTTACTAGGAAATCTCTAACAACTTTGGAAGTTACTTAAGAGTGATAGCCTGGAAGTTACTCTTTTTCTCCCATTTCAGTTTATTCTAGCTTAGCACAAGCTCATTTCCTTGGTAGGGATAGAAACATAAAACATCATGCAGGTATGTCTAGCTCTCTGTTATTTAAATATTCATATGATTTGCACAAACGTAAGTATGAGCTTCATTAAAAATTGACATGTTCATCCTATTTAACGGTCTTTATTCATTAAAAGTAAATAACTCATTTTCAGTAAAAAAATAAAAATAAACATTAAAAACTCTCAAGGTCCTTTTTCCTAGCCAAGGAAAATAAAAATTATTTTGAATGTGCAGCTGTAATTTTTAGAACATATTTTTTCAGGATAACCATCTAACACTGATTCACAGTTACAGTCACTTTCCATCTCTGAAATACTCAACTTTCACAAAGGAATTAGTTTGCTGAAAGCCCTGGTTAATTTCCTGTGGAAATAATAGCAGGCCAGTTCAGGTTGAAAAAAACAACTTTATAGATAGAAATAATTATTATTGATTTAGACAAATTAAGAGATAAACATTAATTTTAGCAATTAAGTTAAAAGTTCAGAATCTGTTCTGGTCTCCTCTGATCCTGCCATATCTGTCTCTGCCATTCAAGCTAAAGATCATAAAGACATTTTGGAGCAATGAAAGAAACCAAGTCTCCTTTCAACATCTCTCTTCATTCTCCTCTCACATATTAGCTGAAAATTTGGTCTGAGAAGAGACAGGCAGCATTTCACCCATTAGAAGATATAAGGATAGGAGGTAAGGTGTCTTTGTGAGCATCTTCGTGGGATGAGAAAATGCCTGTCTTTAAAGGGAAAGGAGCACAGACCTCACCCACTCCATTCCCTGGGTCTGAGGTGGTCACACCTCTGCATGTCCACCCCCAAGGTGGTGATACACACGACCTTCCTCTATATGGTGACCAGTGGCAGAACCATGAACCTACATCAGCTTAAATCACAGTGGGGATTTAGACCATCTCAGTGGGGGAATAGCCACCGGTGGATCACTTGTGACTGCATCTTCGAAACAGACTCTCACTGCCTTGCATCCAGTCTATCTTTTCAGCAGTACACGCAGAATAAATGTCCTTGGAAAATAGAGGCAGCGCCGCCCTCTCAAGTGAAGAGCAGGCTTATTTGATGTATAGAACAGCAAGGACACATTCTCCTCAACTTGCTTACTTTTCTCGTAACTGAGACCAACATCTACATTCAAAGTTAAAGGACGGAAAGTTTACTTCAGCTCGAAATTCTTAGAGATTTAGTTGACAGTTAGCTGGAGCTGAGACAAGGTGGCATGGCAGCGGGCAGAAATAGTCCGTGATAGTTCAGGGAAGAGGCAGCAGAGCAGCAAGTGGCTAGAAGCGTTTGGGGTGCTGCTAAGATCCAGACCGCTGGCTGAGCTTCCGTTTGACATAAATCCATTCAGCCACACACAGAGAACTAAGGCAACTCCTAGCATACTTTTAGTCCCAATATCCACACGTTAGATCCATTCAGATACAAAAAGTCCCACTTATCAGCATATGAGGATTTCAGGAATATCTAGTTTCAAGCCAGGACACTCCTATGGCTGATTTACAAATTAAAGCATCCTTTGCTACCTACTCTGGAATCGTTGCCTCAACAAGCATCTATAAACATGTGTTAGGCCAACTTGTTAGATTGCAGTGAGGGGATATTTTCAGATGTCTCATAGACCTTGACACTCTCACATGGAAGCAAAAGTCAGGGTAGAATCTAAGCACAGGCTTCACGAATCAGGTGCCACTTCCCGAGTTCCCTTGCTGTGCCATATTGTGTAATTTTGGCACTGGTTTTAGCACAGGACTGGTTTGGAATATATTGCCAAAGCAAGCATTGGGATATGACGGTATCTCAAAAGGAGAGAGGGCACATTTCTATGTAATTCCAAAGAGCAAGGAAACAATGCCCAGAAGGTGTGCCTCACCACCTAATGACCAATACTGACCACTGGCCCATTTGTAAATAAGAACAAGGGGCTTGTGGAAGCTTCATGTGCCAGCGGGGTGTGGAGGGGGATGATGTTGTTCCTATAAATTATGTCAAAGTAGAAGGATAACAGACAACGGTGGCTCGAGCTGCCATGAAGTCCAAGCCTAGGAATGAGGGAGACAGAGGCTTACAAGGAAGAAATGCCACCCTTCTATGCTGGTGGTTAGAGACTATGGCTGAGAAGGATAAGATGGTTTAAAACAGCTTTAAGGTGGGAGGAGTTAAGAATGAATTCCTCTTTACTCTGAGATCTTGGAAGAATAAAATAGTAAATGCCTTAAATTTAACAGTTACAAATAGATCTTAAAAGCACCATTTCCCCTTAGAAACATGAATCTATGGATTAAATGGGTGATATCTGATATTTATTGAAGCAGAGACAGGCTAAAAGAAAAAAAAAGAAAAAGGATGAAAATTAAGTGAAATAAATTGGACACACAGGCTTGCCTACCCCAATTTTATCTGGTGTGAGAAACTACAAGTATAAATAAGGACCAAGGCGCATAATAAATATTGGGCCACGGCAGGAAAATATTCCAGTGTGGAGGGAAGCGAGGGAGAGAGGGGGGCGAAGGACAGAAGAAAAAGGCAGAAAGGAAGACAGAAGGAAAAATGGAAACGCAACTTCTATAAATATGGAGGAGAAGAGAGGGGAAGCGAAGGGAAAACAAAAACCAAGACATATTGCGTATGGATACAAACATGCTTTAATGAGTGTGGTCATTGTGGATTCTTTGTTTTGTATTTTCGGGAAGGGTTTACAGGGTGCTCAGGGTCTCACTACTAGATCGGACTCACAATGATCCACCTGTTTACAGCCTCCCAAGAGCAGGGATTACAGGCACGCGCCACCACATCATCTCAACGGCTGTCACAGCTCACCCTGGGGGCAGGGCTCTGCCAGACCAGCCCCTCTGCCTGCTTGTAGGCTCTTTAATCCACTGAGCTATCTGGTAGGCCCTGATAACTGTGATCTTACCTCAGTCTCCCAGAGTGCTGGTATAACAGATATGGACCACTATAGCTGGCTCTATCTGTATTTTTCTTTTCTCTCTTTCTCTTTCTTGTGGTACCAGGGACTGAACTCTTGACCTTGCACTTGTAAGGTATGTGCTTATACCAGTGAGCTATCTCCCCAGGCCCCATTATGTTCCTCAAATTTATCTAAAATGTACCACTTAAAAAAAGATTTAAGCCAGGTGTTGTGGTTCAGACTTATAATCCCAGCATTTGGGAGGCTGAGGCAGGAGGATCGATGTGAGTTCGAAACACATCTGAGCTACAGAAGTGAGCTCAAGGCCAGCTTGAACTATGTAGCGAGACTTTGTGTCAAAAAAAAAAAAAAAAAAAAAGATTTTAAAATCCAGTTTTTTTTAAATTAAAAAATATACAATAGCCGCAAATAAAATGTTTAGATATCTACCTTTTCTTCTATGTAGTACACACACACACACATAAAGGTTTACGTCATTTATCCAGCAATAAAATAGGATTGATTAATAATGTCTAATAAGTGAAGAGCTAAAAAAAATATAAGAACTTTTAAGTGGTTAGAAAAGATTTGCCTGACTGAAATGTAAGCTCCCACTCACAGAGCTGTCATTTGCATACAAATTCGAGTGACACTTGCTTCATTTTGTGCTATTGTGTTGCAAGTAGCCTAACTTTCCCAAAGTGACTTGTCTCCCTATGGCTGGAATGAAAAGGGCTTTGCAATGGTTTGTGTTTTAACCTCACTGAGCCATGAGGTACCAGGTAGTTAGTAAACATGACTTGGGGTGTGCGGATGAGGAAGATTCCAGGGGAGATTGGTGAATGAACCAGGGTGCTGAGCACAGCAGAGCAGATTGTGCTCCCTGACAGGGTGGGCCTCATGCTACCAACGAAAATCTGAATGAAACGAAAGGCTCAGGGAGAGGGAGCCCTCAGCACCTACACATCAGAGCTGATGCTTGATTTCTTTTTTATTTTAAACAGAATAAAATGTTAGAAAACACTTTCAAATAATGCAGAATCTCAAAACAAGATTATAGGACGTTCACAGTGATTGCTATGCTGCATATTGTTATCTTCAAAGTAGTTGCTCAGATTCCCAGATATAGGCGTGCAAATTGATCCAATAATCAAGTATTAACTGTTCAATAAACCAATAGAAATTAGTAGGACAATTAGGGTAGTTGTTGTGTGTGTGTGTGTGTGTGTGTGTGTGCGCGCGCGCGCGTGCATTTCTCTTCTTTTTTCCTTTCCCCCATCCCAGTTGTTCTTTCCATTTGCGCGGTGCCTTTCCCTTTCATCACATCTACTGAACACTATTTGTACAAATACTTCTCTTCATTGATTGAAGACAAATTAGTTGTATTCATAGTCTGATATTCCATAATAGTAGTGAGTTATCAGCAGAACCGGCACTGTTGGAGACTGTTGACTTGAGCCTTTTGCAGCTCAGCATATTTATATGGTTTTACTCTTTATGCCTTGTGGTTAAAGTTTTCTGCTGAATGGTTAAGGCCAAGTTAAAGCAAGATCTATATAACAAAATGTGGTGTTGTTAAGCTCAAATGCCTATGTTATAGAGTTATAGTATCAGTAAGCTTCTCCTCTGGAGGATTAACAAACTTAAGTTTGCAGACCAAAAAATTAAAGAAAAAGAAGGGATACAAAGATAGCCAATATTTTGGCCCTAGCACTTCAAGGTCAGTGAGGACTCAGGACATAAGAAAACCTGTACTGTAACATCCTAGAACTCAGTGCTATCCAAATTTTTTGTCCAAGGAGATTATAGGGCCACAGAGGAAAGGGATCGACAATGTAGAGTGTGCCTTAGGAAGGTAACCTAGAGAGAAAATTTTCTCTCAGGCTTTCACAGAGAGCAAACTGGTCAAGCAATGGGAGTGACTCATCCAATCCAGATGGCTAACCCTTACGAAAGTTCTACAAAATGCTGTACATGGTTTCGAGGTAAATCCTGAGGGAATTTGACTGACCTTGTCAGATGACAGCCACGTTTGATAGGTGAGATGGCATCTGAAGACTTGATCCCTCCAGGCTGCTGATTTGTATGGGTACGTTAGTTGCCCTGGGGTTTCAAGTCATATGGCTTTTTTGCCTGGAGCCTACACTGTGAGTTGCCCCTCTCCTCAGTGTTTTGGACTGAGACTAGAACTTAAATATTCATTCCCAGTCTTGAGCTGATTACACATAGCACATGGGGCTTCACAAACCTCAGAACGCCTGACCCCATTTCTCTCATTCCCGTTCTCCGCTGTACCTATGAAAACCAAGCGTTCAGCAGCTAGATTTCCCCCAAAGCTCAGATTCTATAGTGAGCTCCATATCCAGGTAGATGTCTGTAGTCTGTTTCTCTCCTGTCTTTAGCTAGAACAGTTGATATCCATGTGCTTATTAGAAAAGGGGAGGCTGCCTACTGGGCAGATGGAAACAAACAAGTCTCTTATGCTTCCTTTTTAGTATCATTATCTTCCGGCTTAAATATGAAGAGACTCAGGTTAACTATCTTTCTCTACTTTCCCTGTGGAAGAAGCTGTTCTGATGGTTCTTGTTTCCTTGCTGTCTCCAGCCCCACAAGGGGGATTTCAAATAAGAGAGTGTTAAGTGCCACTCATGGATATGTTCTCGTAATCCTCTTAAGGGTCATTTATCATCCGCTACAGTCACCTCTTCCCAGCTCTAATTCACTATTGCTTTCCTGTTGACCCTTGATTCGGGTAAAGGTTGGATCCTCCTTTTCCCCTTCTCTGGCTCAGGAAGATGCCAATTAAGCCCCTCTTCCCTCTCTCTTTTTTTTAATTTAATATTTTTATTGTTTAAATTTAACAATGGTTATATTACATATTTTCATCTTCCCTCTCTTTTCTGATCACACTGACAGGACTGTACCCAATGTGATCCACTGCAGGTGGTGCCAAATGCTTTCAGGTAGAATTAAAAAGCATTAATTGACATAGTGAAAATGTTAATTTTTTTCATATTCTCCACCTCTCCCCATAATTATGTTGCCAAGAAAAAATATTCCTGTAGACCCAGTGAATGTTTTCAATATTTGCTTTTCATCAAAGAGAGCAATATTAACTCAGATTCTTCAGTGAGTACCCGTGTCTAGCTGGAAGTCCAACGTGCTTGGTTTGCTTCACTTCAGCTGTACCAGCTGACATCTGTTATCCAAACAATGGAAGTTATAATTTAAAGAAGTATTGAAGCTATAGTATTGTATGTATTTCTGTAAGTAAAGTGAATTGCATCATTTTTACTAATATCCAGAATGTATAGAAGCAGCAATGCTATGGCATAATACAAAACTGAGTGTAGTTTAGAATAATGATTGCACTGAAGGTTCCAGGAGGCTCAAAAAGTGACCCTGTTGGGCTGGCCAGGTAGCTCAGCACACTATAGTGCTGGATTTGATCCCTAGCATGCCAAGCTGGTCCAACCTTCTGGGCAAACAGTGATAACAATTGAGACTGGACATGGTGGTATGCACCTATAATCTCAGTTCCTGAGAAGCTGAAAATAGGAGAATCACTGAGTCCAAATTACACAGCGAGACCCTATAGACTCTGTACTAAGTGCATAAGAAAGTGACTTTATTTACCCAGTCCATTTTTGTTTAATATATAAAAATAGGAACCTGGTAGTGAAAGGCAGGAACTCTACGCATTGTGAAAGTGTATGTTTAAAGATACAAAGAGTGAGAATGATTTTATGAAATCATAATTTTGAAATGCACACTTTAACTCAAAGCAGTTTTGCGTGAACTAGAAAAGAAGTGATTATCTTTGAGGTTTGTGAGTTCTCGATCAGTTCCTGTAGTGCAAGAAGAATACTATGTCAAAGTTGCTTCAGCCCAACAGTGGCTCAGGTGAACAGGATGTGGAGTGCAGTCACCTTTCTCTAGTTCTGTGCTCGTCCATGTTCTCTCCCCATAGCAAAACGACAATTATCTAGTCACAGGAAGTGGGTTGTTTAGAGTCACAGCTGTGGAGACACAGGCTCCTGATCAGTTGTCCCTTGTATCAGGCTCTGATGAGGAAGCACACCATGATGGGGACAGGGCCAGGCAACACTGCACATCTTGTGACCAGAAAGCTTGGGTACTGGCCCCTCAAAGTCATGCCCCCCCAATTAAAGACCCCTACTAGGCTCCAGCTCTTAAAACTTCAGCTACTTCCCAGCAGTGATCCGGGCTGGGGACCAGGCTTTTAGTACATTGGCCTTTGGGAGACATTCAAATCTAAAGGAGAGTAAGTTCTAGAACAATTATTCCAGACAGTCTCCATGACCATGGAATGCACAGCACCGGAAAACAAGAGTTGCTCGCAGTGACGGGGTCATCGCAGCTCTCATCAATTAGTCATGACTTAGGGATAACCGAAGGATTCATTTCCCAGGCAGAAGGTGAAATGATGGCAAGAAATTCTTTTGAACTCAAATTGCTCAAAAGTAGAAAGAACTGCACCTGTAGGTATAATAAAAGGTAATAAAACACGAAGCACACTTTTCTCTCAGTTCAATAAACATGGATTCATCATTCAATAATGATGGAACCATTATTGGTGATGATTCTTTGCAGAATTTCATGGGCGTTTCTGCTTCACCAAGGACATAGAATAAATGTGCTGAGCCCCTGGGCAGGGGTTCTCATGCCTAAAGAAAATTCATTGACTCTCAAATGCTAGACCATGTCTGTTAGCTTCTAACGGAACACCACACAGCTTTCCTTAATGGAAGAGTCCTCCAATTTATTTAGACTCATTAAAGACAGTTTTCTTATTTGATACTAGTACATGTTACTAGTACCTAAGATTATATTTATGTGTGTATTTGCATACACACATACATCTTAATTCTCCTTTCTACACTTCCTGAGTTCCTACAGGCTCAGTTCTAAGCCAGAATTTCCTAATTTTAGCTCCACAGGTTAATGTCAACATGGCTATATTTTAGAGTGCAGTAAGATGTAGTCATCTTGGGCCTAAAACCTCATACGCAAAGGTTCCCCAAGGCCACCTTTGGGGTCCATTCCCAGTATTGGGAGTTTTCTACTTTGCACTACTCTGAATGTCTTTGCTCCTGTCTCTGCTGACTCCCTCTCAGTCTTGAAACTCTTTTTGGGTTTCGAGGAGAAGCCACCACCCACACAATGGTCACATTTGTTCTCCCCTCTCTACCTGCTCCTATCAACTCTTCTTCCCCTCGTGGTTTTCAAAAGTTGTATTTCCACCTTTTCTTCACCTTAAAAAAAAATCATTTGCTGTATATACTTGCATACATGTATAAATACGCATGCATCTGTACTATCAAAGAAAAATGGCATGAAACAGAGTTAAACAATCAAGAAAGGCTAAGATGGTAAGAGAAAGACAACTTTTTCTGCTGAGATTAAAACATTAGAGAATGTTATGCACCCTTATGAACTCATCACAAGTTACTAGAGGTTAAAAAGCACAATAGTAAAGGTGCTATGACTATAATTGGGCTATCTATGGTCCTTAATTGGTACTTGGCAATACTATCTCCCTTACATATTGGGAGATGGGGCCATTATGTTTCTTGATGGATACATTTCAAATAGATGATACCAAGGTCTTTGCGAAAGATAATCCTGGATGATCCAACTGGCAGGAGCTTAGGATAATGGCAAATTGTTAGAGTCAGAGAAAATATTACAATGGTAAGTTTTCTAAAGTAAGTGCCATGAGAACAGAGAAATCAGGAACCAGTAGTAATGTTGCTTCTTGGCCTTTTCACTAAGATCAAGCATAGGAACCTACAGTTGAGAAGAACCTGTTTTGAACTTATTCAACACTAGTGGAATGTGAAGGTAATCTCCACTGACACACACACACATACAGAAGTGAGTGTATGTAAATGGTTGTGGATCACACACACATAGGTTTTGTTCCAGAAATTAATTTACAGATGATTAAAATTTACTGATACTGTTCAATGATGCCATTTCTGAATTTACTCAAAACAAAACAAAGAGCAGAGTAAAATGGAATTAGGTCCATAGTGCTGGGAATGGAACCAAAGGCCTGTATACACACCAGCAAGTCTTCTTCTACTGACCTATGTCCCCAGCCCCAGAAAGCTTCCTTCACTTTTTATCATACCTACCTTAGATTTTGATTTTGAATCAAAATCTTTATTGGTTCGGCTTTAGCTATCTACTACAAAACTGACAAAGAGATAAGGACGTCTAGCTACACATGGTTCGCTGTTCTCTTACAATTCCGGACCAGTGGTTCCCAAGGCGTAGTCCACAGGCCAGGCGTGTCAGCTTTCTCTGAAAACATGAGTGATCTACGTTCTTGAGATTCTTGTGATTATTACTGAATCCTAAGGTACAGGACGTAGAGGATGGCAGAAGTAAGCATTTTAAACACTGCCAGTAACCCGGTGCATTCTTGTTATGGTTTGTGACTAGTTGTCCTCCCAGAACCTCGTGTAAATCATGAGGCTGTCAAGCTGGATGCTTGAGTGACTTGGCCAGAGGACCAGGGCAGGACTTGAAGGGCAGGGCCAGAGAGCAGCGAACTCTTAAACTGACATCATGCCCCTCCCCCGCTCTTCCCCTAGACCTGGTGACCTCTCTAGGAGGTATGGAGCGAATCATCCTGGACGAAGTGTCTCTGCCTCGAGGTCTTGCTATACAGTTCAGACTGCCTTAAATTATGAAAGCTCCAGTAATTGTGAGCTAAATAAACCTTTCCTTTCCTAAGCTTGTGTCTAAGCTTTTGTCGGGTAGTTGTTCCAGCAGTGAGAGAAGAGTAACTAACACAATTCTGATTTTAATTCTAGATAATGTTTCCTAGTACATGTAGGCCCTTTTTTTCTGAAAAGAGGCAAATAGCAAATGTTTCAGGCCTCTCAGCTATGTGGATTGTGTCACAACTGACTCATGGTTTGAGTTTGGAAAGTGAAAAGTTCTAGTGATATACAATGAATATGCATGTGTAATGATGTGCATATATTTAATTCTACAGCAATGTAAATTCATAATAGTTCTGATGGTAATTTTTGCATGTGTTTTGCTTAAACAAAAAGTTTAAGAAATAAATGTGTGTCAAAAACTGCCTTTGATCTTCAGAAAGTATTATAGTGACCTCTTGACCTCTTTCGTTCGTTCTTTATTTCTTTCTTTCTTTCTTTTTCTTTCTTTCTTTTTTTAGAATGTGAAATCTATACAATGGAAAAACCTACAAAGGAGTACCATCATTAGAGCAGAGAAGCAAAATCTCCCATTATTTCCAGATGATATAATTCTTCTTCCTGACAAATTATAAATTTTAGCCACTTACTAATTAATTTTGGGTAACTCCCAACAAGATTGTTCAGTGTTATAATGTCTGGGTTTTTTTCTTCTAAAGTTTTATTTTTGGAGAGCTGGCTCACAAGTCAGTTTTGGGCACATAGTAGGACAACTGACATATAGCTGTTTACCAAAGAATTTGATGTTAATTAATTCAAATTAATTACAAAGACATATGTAATTCCTGGATGGAAACATTTGAAATGTAGTAAAATCAACATTAAATTCATCTGAACAGGTGAAACAACCAAATTTATTAAGGGAGAAGAGCAGGAGAACATTGTAACTTTGCTGTTAATATTGAGTAGCATTGGCAATATTCAAAATGTTATCATATTGGAAAATCAGCCAGTGGCTTGCGGATTTAGTATAACACAAAGATAGTGTAGAAAATCCACAGGAAAGAACTGTCCAATATATTGGATATATATATACTTTTTAAAGTGTATTTGGTACAGGATCTCACTCCAGAGCTCAGATTCCCAGTGATCTTCCTATTTTCAGCCTCCTTAGCACTGTTTTGCAGGTGCACGCCACAACACCTGGGCTCCGTGGCCTGCTCAGTGTGCTCGGGGGTGGAGAGAGTGCTACCTGTGATGCGGAGGATTGAACCCCGGTCCCTGTACTTGCTGAAGCAGGTGCTTAGTCAATTGAGCTATCTTGCCAGCCTGATATTGTATACTTAATATTCTTAGTGCCTGAGTATGCAAAAGAATAGCATATGAATTAAAAATGTGGAAGGAATTTTAAGAGTACAATAAGAAGGAAATATCTATGTGAGATATTATAGTAATGCTTTAGAACATGAATTTTAATTTTGGTGTCTCAATCTCTAATTTCAGGATATTTTGATCTTGAACAATTTATTTGTCTTTTAAAAGCTTTTTGACCTTTTAAAAGCAGTAATTAAAATATTGATGTAATACACTTTTTCGAGTTGATAAAACCGTATGTAATATACTTGCTACTGTGTTGCTCCTGGTAAATGTTCAGTACTTGCTAATTTTTATCACATTACAATTGTGCACGAAAAATATTATGAATGTCAAATAATCGACTGATTTCCGTATACCATGAAAAGATCATTATTATAAAATCATATTTTCAAGTGAAGTTTAGGGAGTTTTAAAAGTTATTAAACTGAAAAAGTAAATGACAGAGGAAAATAACACAAAAATTGTATGAAGAGGGTGACACATATTTCGTGAAGAAATGGAAGGAGACAAGGAAACCCTGAGATCAATGCAGTGCTAAAAGCGCCCTAAATAACTGACAGAAACACACTTTGGCTGCTAGGCTTAGGATAATTTTTCTAATGTGAAAATGTTATGATTTTAACAATAAAGTAAATACAAAGAAATTCTTTTCAAATTTCAGTGATTATTTCCTCATGCAGTATGTATGTATCTGGTAGATGTGCTTCAATAATAACACAATCAAATTCTTTTTCCTTTTCTGCAGAACCGGAGACTGAACTCAAGCCCTTGTGTG
Organism: Myocastor coypus; assembly: GCA_004027025.1. NCBI lineage: Eukaryota > Metazoa > Chordata > Mammalia > Rodentia > Myocastoridae > Myocastor > Myocastor coypus. The sequence continues at coordinate 65,299 of PVJA010003203.1, forward strand.
TGCCAGGCAAGCACTTATTCTACTGAGCTATCTCCCTGGCCCCCTCAAATTCTTCTAAAATGTTAGACCCACATATTAAGGAAATAAGACAAGACAGAGTTATTTTCCTTTGAGATTTATGGCTCTTAGTGTGTAGAAATTTCCTGTTTTCATCTTCACTTTCTCTCTCTTTTTTTTTTAAATTTATTTATTTTTTTTTTTTTCTTGTTTCAGAACCTTTATTTGTTTATTCACTCATTTTTATGGCCGGCTCAGCCCACCCCGAGGGCTGGCGCAGCATGTGGTGCCGGGGATCAAACTGCGGTCCCTGAAGCCGCCCAAGCTTTCCCAGGCAGGCGCTTTAGACCACTGAGCCATTCCGCCAGGCCCTTCACTTTCTCTTGATAATTGCAGATTAAGCAATGTAAGCACCTAGGTTGCACTTTGACGAGGTAAATAGAGAGAAAAGATGGCTCTACAGATCATAAAAGAAGGCAAAGCAGCAAAATCAGAATTGTTTCACAAGAGATGAATTTCACATGCTTAATAAATTCAAATTATTTTGGGATTCAATTCCCATCTAAAAATACCTTGGAATGCAATAGTTTCATAACTCCAAAACTTGGATTCTCTGAATGGTAATCCAACATAAATTCAGTTGCCTAATTACAGTGTATTTGGTTAGGGTTTTGTTTTATATATTATTTTAGACTCTGAGAATCCATCCAGAAATTCAAACAACAGTATATAATTCAAAATAACTACTAGAATTCTACAATTAAGGCAGCTTTTGTAGTGGAAGGAATATTGGACTGGTATAAAACAGGTTGCATTCTGGACCGGTCACCAGTGCCTGTCTGAATGCAATTTATTGTCATTTGTTGGCATACTGTGATCTGAAAAAGAGGGTGCATGTGATTCTTTTTAGTACCCCTTCAAATCTAAAAAGAATTTTGTGAAATCTATGCATTTAAAGCTCTTGATATTTCTAGGATAGATGAATTCTCTAACTACTGATGCAATTTAAACCCAGTACTTTGACTTAAAGTGAGAAGAGGTTAAAAAAAAAAAAACCCACAGTATATTCAACCTGAAATTCTTAACATAAAGCATGTTGTCTAGTGGAGCAATTATTAAAACACAATGATGGATTGCTATGAAATAAACAACAAATGTCCCTGATTAACCTTAGAAAATTGTCAAAAGTGAAAATGAGTTTATATTTAAAAAATAAGTAGCTTTAATTCATTGATTACCAAGGAAGAGGAGAATAAAATTATATTAATATAGATTTTTCCATAAGAAGCATTCTTTAGCCCAAGATAGTTTTAAGCCTTAATTTCTGGATAATTATTTCATATTCTACTTTTTATCTCTTATCCACACCTAATTAAGGAAAATAGTCTTTGTGAGACATATGTCTGTGTGTGTGTGTGTGTGTGTGTGTGTGTGTGTGTGTGTGTGTGTCTTTGTAGTTCTGCATATACATCGTCAAAATCTATAATAAAATCTACTTGATGGGGCCCGGCGGGATGGCTCAGAGGTCTAAAGCGCCTGCTTGGGAAAGCTTGGGCGGCTTCAGGGACCGCGGTTCGATCCCGGCACCACATGCTGCGCCAGCCCTGTCCTCTGGGCGGGCTGAGCTGGCCACAAAAATGAGTGAATAAACAAACAAAGGTTCTAAAACAAGAAAAAATAAATAAATAAATTTTAAAAAAATCTGCTTGAAAATTGGGGGAATTATTTATTCTGAATTTCTAAAATATTCAAGCTTTCAAATCTCTGAAAAAAAATGTTCTGACAATATGTCAGATGAATACAATGCCTATGGAGCCTGAATATAAAAGAAACTGGAGGCTCAAACATGGCCCTGGTAATAGTCATAACACAACCCTCCAAGCACTGCCTAATAATTATATTCACATGACGGAATCCCCCTGTGGACTGTGAGCTGCAGAGCTGCAGAGCTCATCTCAGTGCAAATCCCCAGGGTTTGGAGTATGGTGTTCACTCCAAATGCATCTGCACAACTGATGTTGAATGAATGAAAATCCAAGAGTGTGACTTAGATGTACTGCATTGTGGTTCAAAGATTTTATTTTGTGTCTTTCTACCGAAAAAGTGGTCTTGTTCATGGTTTTGTGTTTAGATGACAAAGCTAAATATTATATTATAGAATTTTTAATGATGTTATAATCATCACATCATATTTTATTATGTATTTTTATTATTTTATTGTATAAGGATTAATTCTAATATATTATTATGTTTAACAATTGAGAGTGATTCAAGTAAAATAAGGCCTAAAACTCACTAAAAAGCTACTCCATTAGTTTCAGTTCCACCTAGAGTGATTTAAAATGTTTTATTCTTCCATAAAAATAAGGCAAAAATACAAATACTCTTAAGAGAAACAGCAGAGCATTATGACTGTGTACAAGATACTAATATGAGATTTTCAGAGTTGGATAGAAAAAGCATCAGTGAATTATAATGTGGAATGAAGATAGTCTCTTCCAGGAGAATGAAGGATCTATGCTTCCCAAAACTGACCTGGCAGTTTCAGGGCCTACAACCATTGTATAAATTGACTAGAACTGTTGTCAAATAGCATGTTTAATTTTTAAGATAAAATAACTTGTATGATCTTCCCCACTTTGCAATCAAATGGCAAACAATGTAGCAGGGGGACTCTGCAGGTATGACAAAATTATACAGTTAGAGCTTCAGGTTCATTGTGGTCTGCATAATGCAGGTCCTGAGCAAGTGACCTTGAGCAAGGCATCACCCTGAACTTGGATTCCTTATGTGTAAAATGAGAGGGTGATACAAAGTCTAGGACGGCGATTTAGTGTTCATTTCCTAACTACTACCTTCACCATATTTGAAAAAAAAAAAAAAAAGAATTGACTGAGCTAAATGGTTTTGATATTAGTTACTCACATGACAAAATAAATAAAGCTCTGAGCCCTCTTAAGGACCTCATGGATCTGACTGATTTATGGTGGACATGGTGGAGGTTAAACAGAGTTCTCAGAGGCCCTGGTGCTATAACACTGATTCTTGTGAGATACCATTTATATCACATTCACATGAATGAATTTTTATTATGCTATATTTGGTTGAAAATTACTCAGGCACAGATAAGTTAATTTCCTCACATTACTGAAGGAATTCTTTTCTCCTAATGGAATAATGTTGCTTTTGAATCACTAATCTATAGATAGAAACAATTGTTTTGAAATCCTTAGAGATACAAACGATATTGTTATTGTTATTGGTTAGGCATACAAAGGAGTTTGATTTGATGAATTTTGCAAACTCTCATTTTATTAATAAAATTTTTATTTCCTCCAACCCACATTGGAATACCTGATAATTATACTGTTACAAAGAGTTACTATAAATATATCATCACACTATTAGCAAGAAGTGAAAGAAAAATTTAACTGAAAAAAATCTGAGAAGATTCTGTGATATTAAAAGCATAAAGTACAGGGACTAAGTAGTTTCATTAAGTAATTCACTATAAAGCCATGTGAGTCTCTATTAGGCAAAATGCTGTGTATAATATGCTAGGTAGGTGTTCCACCAACTACCTTTGTATCAAAAGAGTCACAAGTCTTTGACTAGCTGCGCTATAATATTACAGATACCCAAGAAACCCTAGTACTGAGCAGCTGACAATGCTTCCCCATGGGCAACTGTGTTCTGACTACCCTGGCCTGCTTTCTTGGTCATACATCTGTTTGGAATGTTTTATTCTGATCTTGTCCTGGGAGGAACATTTCAAACAAACCTGTCCTTAGGAGATTTTCTTTTAAAAAATTATGTTTTTTGAACATAGCAATACTTGATAATAGTCCTGTTATAAATAGTTATTACAAATATATCATCACACTATTTATTTTATTTTATTTTATTTTTTGTCTTTTTGAGACAGGGTCTTGCTGTGCAGTTGAAGCTGGCCTTGAGCTCACTTTTGTAGGCCAGGATGGTCTCTAACTCGCACCAATCCACCTGCCTCAGCCTCCCGAGTGCTGGGATTACAGGTGTGCGCCACCACACCCGGCTTCATCACACTATTTAAACAAAAATCTACTCAGTCTTTTTTCCCCCCTGCAGTGCTGGGGATTGAACTCAGTACCTTGATCCTTGCCAGGCTAGCACTTATTCTACTGAGTTATCTCCCAGGCCCAGGAGTTATTCTTATATCTGTTACATTCAGATTTATTTTTAAAGCATGGGGCTTTTGTATTATAGTATCTGGCACAATGTCTGGTCCTTAGGAAGCACCAGAAGTTGAATATTGGGAAAAAGAAGAAATTAATGAAAGGCAAAATTCTCATAAGTTAACACCATTGCACTAACACCACACCAAGATGTTCACAATCAGTAATTTATCTTATTTTATTTATTATTATGTATTTGGTACAGGGTCTACAGGGCCTACAGGGCCTACAAGATTGGATTCATAAGATTATCCTGTTTTTATCTTCCCAGAGCTGGGCTTACAGTCGTGTGCCGCCATGCCCAGCCTTAATCGTAGTCTCAGCAGGCACGGCATGCTGGGGATCGAATCCCCACCCCTGCATCTGCTTGAGCAGGCAGTTTAATCCACTGAGCTATCTGGCCAGCCCCACAATCAATCAATATCCTAAAACAGTTGCCTTTTCTCTTTGCCTCTGGAAAAAAGACAAAAATGACAGAATTAAGAATAAGGAGAGTTCTCTTCCCCTTTCTCACATAGAGTTGGGCTACCATTTATGGTTTGACAATTCTCACTTGGGCTATGCCAAGGAGAAAACAAAAAGGTAGGCAAGGATGGGCAGATGTGGGAGGAATGTCCGACACTTAGTGGAAGGCTTTCCCTCACTGTGTGCTGCCCTGATGTGCAGGATGTAAAGGCAGAGAGAACTACATTTTAACACAGTTGGCAGCTAAAATAATCACTTGGAAGCTCCTTTAAGTCTGCCTCATATTCCAGGCTTTGCATCAGCAATTAAGCTTCCCTAATGATTTTCTTGAAGTCAAAGAATAAAACAGTATGGAAATAACCCTTTCCCACCTATTTGAAAATGGTTACATGTACAAAAGAATATTGTCACTCAAACAAAGAGGAAAGGACTGAACCATTCTGTGAGTTGATTTTGGTGAAAAAGTGTAGCTTCTTCTTTTTCCTAGCATTGTACAAAAATCAGAGGAAAGGATAGTACTACAATTTATATTCACAATATGTAAAATGTAAACATAAATATTCACGGAATATTGATTCACTTACTTTTTCAATAAAGACTTGAGTGCTTAGTGCACAAGCTCTGCACTAGTCACTGAGAGTGAGGTGAGTCATGAACAATGAGAATAATAGTCTGCTTTTGCAGCAATTAGATCCCAGTGTATTTGAAGAAGACAAAATTGCAAATTTTGTAACAAATTGCAAATTGTAACACATGTAATGAGCAAAATAAACTATTAGTAAGCTATAATAGCTACAAAAGGGAGGATTGTAGTATCATTTGGTAGATCAGAAGAGATTGAGCTGGGACCTCATTGTTGTCAAAGAAGTTCTGGAAATAATAAAAAAAAATTATTCATTATTACATTTAGTCTCTATCCTCATGACCATGCTAAAGATGCAATGTTTTCATTTTCAAAATTTCAGGAGCTCTGAGAAATAATATAGAGGTGAGAACTTTGTCTTCTTCCTTCCACTGTGCGTCTCCTGGCTTGGCACACCAGAGTAGAGGACCGTGGGTGGAGCTTTCCTCACAATCCAACTCTGTCTGCTCTCTTTGCATTTTGTTCCTTGTTCTTTCTACTTTAAGGACTTTGTAGTCTAATTACGATGTTTCCCTTCCTCTCAAAGGAAAATTCAGTCCCTTGTACTTATAAATATTGCAATCACAATCATTCCTGAGTTCTCTTCTCTCTCCTCTGCAGTGTAGCTTGTACATGGACTATTTCACAATATTCCATATGGCTTGACGCTGACCATTGGATACATCACCCATATATCCCTTCTGGAGGTACACTCCACCTGCCACAAGACAGCAGTTGACAAAGATAGCTGTTTGGGAAGCATCTCTCTCTCTCTCTGTCTCTCTCTCTCTCTCTCTCTCTCTCTCTTTCTCTCTCTGTACATATTGGTAAAGTCAACTGTACATTTATTTTTGTGCATGTCCCATGGTTATTTAAGTATTTCCAAGTAGCGCGAATGTTCCAAATACTGTGGAACTACAGGGTGCTGTTTGCTTATGAAAAAATATTACCAGTGTAAACATGCTATATGCAATCCTTCAATCCCTGAATCTTTTACAATCTTTAGGCAATCCAGAAACAAGTTGAAAGTGCTAAGTTAAGTCATATGAATGCTTCTTTTAATTAAAGCTTTGAAAATCTATTGTTCATGTTTAAACAAAATAGGGGCCTAGGTACAATTACAATTAGTGTATACATTTAAACAGATTTTGAGTAATAATTTGTAAAAGGGTCAATAGCTTTTTTATAAGTTCAACACATTGTGTAATTCTTTAGATTGAAAGTTTTCTCACTCTATAAATCAGGCTGGATACTGTTTTCTCTTGGCTGAACTTGGAGAACATGTCCTAATGTATCTTATACATTCTAATATCTCATCATGAATTTTTACATAAATAATTAATTAGTACTTTACTCAACATTAATAATTATATATATATATATATATATATATGTATAGATAATGAGCAAAAAAAAATTACCTTCTATGACTGAGCTACTTAATGATGGTTTGCATGTGTCCAGTACAGGGCCTCCCCAAATCAGGTGGCTACATTTCTAAGCACTTTTTCCCCTCTCACTCATGGCTTTGGAGCCATACAACTTAGCATTATTAGCAACTTAAGTTAACATAGTTCTTTCAGGCAGTAATAATGGTAAACAGCCCTGTGTGGGGGTAGGGAGACAGCAATGCCAGGCTACTTTTTGAGAGCTGACGACGCAAGAGGGAAGATGTTGTAGATTCTGCCATGAAATACACAGTGGAAAGTAAAAAGGAGAGAGTAAGAGAGGAGTTAGGGTGTCTTTTCTGTTCTATTGCACACTGACTTCCAAGAAATCTAGTGAGTATCAGAGGCAGTGAGGTGGAGATGGTTCTTTGAGGCAAATAGTTGGGATTTGACTGTTTTACTAAGGACGTCTCTAAATTCCAGAGCCTTATGATCACTAGCTGGTAGAAAGTTAGATATTAGGGTTATTAATATGGGCAAAGCACTGTGGTTGGCAGTAAAATATTAAAAATTCCTCTACGACATGACCATGTTTTAAAGTAACTGTTCTCCAAATAGAGGATATAAAATGGGTCACAGAGTGTACAGGAGAGAATGAGCCACGTGAATGTCATTTGAATTTTTAAATAAGGATGAAATCATACAATAAAATTTTGATCAAATGGTATGTATGCAAGATTACTAGGGTTGTGCTCCTGCAAACATGGGAATTCATGACTCACTGAATATGATGTCCCTAACTCATTCTGGAGGATACCAATAATAAATAGCAACATCAAATGGAATTTCAAATTTTAGTTTCTTGAGGAATCACCATAATGACTCCTATAGTGGCTATGCTAGTTCATATGACTACCACCAACATGGAAGAGGCAATTGCTTTCCTACAGACTGGTCAACACATGCTCTTGTTTGGTTTATGTGTGATGGTCCTTCTTGGAGAGTTAAGTTGGTTCCTGAATTAGTATGGTTGGAATACAACATGCTGCCAGTGAGGGTAGGCAGGAGTGACAGAGTCATGGCTGGCTCTTATGTCGATGAAGGGGTTGGGCATGATCCTGTAGACAATGGGGCAGGGTCTAAGAGCAGAAAAAACTCAAAGTTTAGAATTAATCTGGCTGGAGCAGAGATATGGTTCTGGTATATAGCAGCACCATCCCTGACTTGCAACTGTAAGGTTATGAACTCAGGTCCCAGTACAAAAAATACAGATCCCAGAATTAATCCATATTTATGTGCTCTACACACTCTAGTATGTAACAAAATACTAAGGATTTTCTACCTTCATTGGCTATAATAAATAATACACAGACAAATTTTTCCACCCAGATATGGATGGGTATCTGAATTTGGCTATTGATTTCTATAGCTTAGAAGAAATTTATTAGCATTAGAGTATGACTCACTCCTCTGAAGTGGGATCACATATGATGCAATATATAATAATGATGCCATTTACAAAAACGTTCAGGAGGGTCAATTGACTCAGACCCCTTTCATCTCTCTTAGGCAGAAGCTTTGTCTACCCCATAAAGAGATTCTGTTCTTAACTTCCACTAAAAAACTGTCCATGAGTATATTTTTCTCTCATTTTTCTACTTGGACTAAATTAGTGAGAATGTCTAATTTTTATATATTTATTTTAACAATGTCACAATTTTTAAGTATCTATGTTATAGAGTAATAGTATCACTAAGTTTTTCTTCCAGAGGGTTAAGCATGTAAGTGTACAGACCAAAAATTAGAGAAAAAGAAAGGCTACAAGTATAGCCAATATTTTGGCCCTAGCCCTTCAAGGTCAGTGAGGATTCATGACATAAGAGAACCTATAACATAACATTCTATAACTCAGTCGTGTCCCACATTTTCTGTTCAAGGAGATTTTGGGACCACAGAAGAAAGGGATTGATGATGTGTAGTGTGCCTAAGGAGAGTCACCTAGACAGAAAATATCCTCTCAAGCTTTCACAGAGAGCAAACTAGTCAAGCGATGGCAGTGGCTCATTCAGATGGCTGACACTGACAACAGTTCTACAAAGCACTGTACATAGTTTCAAGGTAAATCCTGAAGGAATTTGACTAACCTTGGGAGATACAAAAGTCACGTGTTCTGTTATACAGGTCTTGCTTAGCTAGCCCTTGACCACCCAGCAGAAAAGTTTAACCACGAAGCATAAAAATGTAAAGCTAGATTAGTATATTGAGCTGTAAAATCAACAGCTTCTGACATTGCTATTTCTACCAATAACACATTACGATTATGGAATACTGAATTATGTATACAACTACGTACTCTTAGTTCAATGAGAAGAAATTTTCTATCAATAATGGTTGGAAAATTTATCATGTCTGCATCCTGTGCTCTAACTACAAGGACAATAATATGCATTGTTTTATTTATTAGAAATGTACTACTAACGTGTTTTGACTATCACATTATTTCTTATTAAAAGTAATGAAAAAGGGGGCCCGGCGGGTTGGCTCAGTGGTCTAAAGCGCCTGCTTGCGGAAGCTTGGGCGGCTTCAGGGACCACAGTTCGATCCCTGGCACCACATGCTGCACCAGCCCTGCCCTGGGGGTGGGCTGAGCCGGCCATAACAATGAGTGAATAAACAAACAAAGGTTCTGAAACAAGAATAAAAATAATAAATAAAATAAAAAATTAAAAAAAAAAAGGAGGCAAGAGTGACACAGTAAACAGGATGTCGGTGGATGGCCTCCAAATTAAAAAATAATAATAATAATAATAATAAATAAAAGTAATGAAAAAGGAGAAAGTTATTGGGCCCAGCAGGATGGCTCAGTGGTCTAAATGCCTGCTTGGGAAAACTTGGGCGTCTTCAGGGATTGTGGTTCAATCCCCGGCACCACATGCTGCACCAGCCCTGCCCTAGGGGGTGGGCTGAGCCAGCCATAAAAATGAGTGAATAAACAAAGGTTCTGAAACAAGAAAAAAAAAAATGAATTAAAAAAAAGAAAAAAGTTATTTAAGAAATAAGGAATATGTTTTGTTAGATTTTAAGCTTTATTATTCAAATATTTCTAAAATCATTTCAGTATCCTTTTTGTAATTATTAGTGAAATGACATACAATTTTGCAATTACAGTTAAAATCTGAGTATCATTTCCATTTTTTTATACAGAAGACTTCCAAGTGGAAATAGAATTTTAAAAATTAAGTCCTTTTGCAAAAACCTGAAGGATTATAAGAAGCTTTTAATCTTTTTTAAAATCTGATAATGTGAAGACAACATTTGGTTACTTTACTCCTAAACAGGACATCCAAAGCATTAGTTAATAAGACTTTAAACTAATAATGCCAAGCATGAGGCTATCCATATATTAAATTATAGATGTATGTTTGCTCAGTGAATGAAAGGTCCTTTGTTTGAACCACTTCCAATATAAATTAATTAAATATACGACCATGATCCATTTACTGACAGCTGTGCGCTGTTTCTGTGAAGCTTACAACCTGTTGTTGTCAGTATTTATTGAGCACTCATAAGGATTTAGCTCCTGGGCATGCCCTGTGCATACAGCCTCTTTTGCCATAGTTTTACTTCTGCTATGACATCATCTTCCCTTAGCATACAATAAGTATAGCAAGACACAAAGTCAGTTCCACTTGTCTAGTCAATCAAACAATGTTATTTGATTTTATTTGTGTGCTTAGAACTATTCTAGGTGCTTAAGACAGATAAAAAAGCAAAAGACAGATAAAAAAGACCAATGTAATCTTTCCCTTCATCTAATTTATGATCTGTCTAGTAGGCAAGGCATTAAGAAGAAAATTGCAAATGTAACTGCTGAGATATTTAGAAGAATAAAAGTGCCAGGGAATCTGTAGTGTAGATAATAGACGAATTTCGAGAGTAAAGTAAAAATTTATTATTTCAGTTTCTTTAGTTTTTCCCTATTTAATTTTAGGCCTACTGTGGAAACCATGCATTCATTAGTTCATTCCAGAATTGATTGGTTGTATAGACAAGTCAATCAGAATAAAGCTATAGAACATTTTCTTCAGCGATTTGGAACCATTCCAATGGTTCTAAGGCCATTTGGATGAGGAGCATAGACTTTATAAGTTAAAATTTTATGGTTCATAAATTGTAAAAATATTTTATTTCTCCTTCTTTTTAAATTATTATTATTATTATTATTATTATTATTATTATTATTATTATTATTACTGGCTCAGCCTACTCTAGAGGTGGGGCTAGTGCAGCATGTGGTGCCAGAGATCAAACCACAGTCCCTGTGGTTGCCTAAGCTTGCCTAAGCAAGTGCTTTAGACTGCTGAGCCATCTCACTGGCCCAAAACATTTTCTTTCTGAGAGCAGCCAAAGCAATCTGAAATGTTTTATAACATTTTCTAGATATTATTCACAGTTAATTTTCCAAACCAAATTTTATATGTGATATTTTAGCAATCAAAGTTGAAAAGGGAAAGCATAATATTTCAGTCATCTAACAGAGATGTAAGGAATGCAGTTCATATATCTCTTTTATCAACCAGAATTTTGATTACCACCGAGTAACCTCCGAGAGGATATGATGTGGGAGGCGAAGCAAATTTTTCATCTTGGCAAAAATAATAACGAAAAAATGAAGGTGACAGGTGACATTACTACTTCTTCTCTGCTATTTCATTATTCATCAGTCTTATGCCATTTCTCAACTGCATTATTGGTTCCTCTTTCCTTGAATGTTTCTGATATTTGACAATGATTTAATTATAGCTTCCAGAATAACGCAGAGAACAAACTGATTATGCGACAGAAAAGATATTTAATATGCCTCGATTGGCTACAAAACAAATTTTGTCTAACTGTCTATTTAAATTACAAATACAAATATGGTCTCAGATCTATAACCCTGCGTTGTACCTTTGCATTATTTTAACTCGTTAGATGAAATATATGAGTGAGATACAGTCCTGAGTAATATATGGGTGCCCTGAAGCTTCCTCTTTCTGATTACACAGAACTGTCTTCTTTCCCCTTTCCTATCATGGTCCATGACTAATTTACAGGAGCTGAAAGCTGACCTCAAATAAAAATGCTTCCCTGTGCTCCCTTTGATCACTGAGGAAGCTACCAACTAAAATGCTTTGCAAATCTCTCAGCCTACAAGACTGTCAGTCAGGTAGTAACCTTTACTGAAGACCCGTGAGCACACAAGGCCCTGCTCAGGAAGCTCTGAGATGCTGCAAAGGTCCTGAACTTGCTGCAGAAGCCCAACAATCAGGGACTCTCAGAATAAAAGGCACTAATCAATTCCAGGATAAATTTATGGCTGCACAAAGGAGATCCATGCCTGCTGGGTATTTTCCACTGAACTGGACTCTTCAACTTCTGAGCTTGCGCTGATACACCACGGAACTGACCATGACATCACAGGCATCCCCTGCTGGCCCATGCCACAGAGAAGTCAATCATTCTGGGTAGAGAATAATGAACACTCCATAGAAATAATATCTTTCCTTTTTTTTTTTTTTTTTTTTTTTGATACAGGCAACTACATTTAAATTAGCCCTTTGCTATTTTTGTTTGTTTGTTTTGTCTTTTAGCCTTGAATTTTATGGCACAATTTAGAGAAATCTGTAGGGGCAATATTTGCTATTTACATGTACTGCTTGGCTACATGTGAAAGTACAACTTTAAAGTGGGACAGATAAGGACTGAGGGACAGGGAATTTCTTGTTGGGGTGAAAAGTGTTTTAAAATTAATTGCAGTGGCACAACCCCATTAACATACTATAACCCACTGAACAATTCCTTTTAAATGCACAAATAATATGAAATGTCAGTGGTTTGAATAAAGCTGGTTTAATTTTTTTTTTTTTTTTTTTACTTTTTCTATTGTGAGCTCTTTTGTTACCTGATAGCCACAGCCAGCATGCTTGATCCTGCCTGGATTGATTGCATTTGACCATTTATAAAATTTGCCTGATGTATTTCCTTTAGCCAACTTAAATGGAAAAGAAAGACTGCAAGCCGATCTTTGAAGAGTCTGAGCTAGGTATGACCTAATGCACAGGCTTTAATGAAACACAACCTATGTAATTACCCACCTGCATTCAATTATCGAAACTGCAAATGGATGCAGTGATTCCTACCATTCTCTGCCTGAGAGAAGCCTCTTTATGTTGAGCTTTTCCTCTACTCTGTGTCTGTGGGTTTCTGAGGATTTGGTTTGTCCCAAAGAGGCTTCAAATAGAATACACGGATACCCCAGCACTGTTTTTGCTGTGGCAGAGGTGTTCATTAATAATCATTGTCTCATTATTCTTTCTTTTAGGACATTATGAGTACATAAAAGATATTTTAAAATTTATAATGCTGTTCTTTATAATAGAAATTGTAGGTCTTTTGATATTGTCCTGCTTTCATCCTTTCTCAAATAATCAAAAACTTAGGTTGCAGAAGAGGTGTATGCACAATAACAACAAAACATAGACAAGCCAAAATATCCTCAAACAGCAGGATTCTTCAAGTTCATATTCCAGCAAAAGAAATAAGGACTGGAGTAGGGAGAAATAAAATTATGTCATTTGCATACAGTTACTTGGGTCCAACAGCTCCAAGACAAGCTCTCAATTAACACCTTGGCTCCCCAAATCCAGGTCACTACCTGAGATTTCTTTTAGAAGATGGTTTTGGTCCTAATACAAACTGCATTATGTTATACAGATAGCAAGGGGCATTTTTTCAAGTTCATTTGAAGTTCTAGTTATTATAGCTTGAAAGAAATTCTTAAATGTAAGTTGGCTCTAGGGCTAATTTGAGACTATAAAGTTATTGAAGATTTTTTAAAAAAAGAATATGTTCCAAGGCTTTCTCAAACTGAGAATTCATTACGCTTCAAGTCATAACCGCCCGTTCACTCACATGTAAGATTAGGCTGAAATCAGAAGGCATTCACAAGAATTGAGACATTTCAGTCTTACCACTTATGTCCTGCTAATTGATAAATTATTGGTCCACTAATCCTGAAATATCTGGCTTTTTGCCAAGCCTATTTGTTACTTCATTCCTACCTAATTTTGAACTAACAATAAATAAATATTCTTCAAAATTTTTTACGTAGCCTCCACTGATATTTTCCATATTTTCTTTGTAGATATAGCTCCTTTCCCCATTGACTCAGCTAGTAAATGCCTGAAGAATCTAGAAACTTTATCTCTACTCTAGACCTTTCCCTCACATGCAGGATGCACGGTGCTGGGTGGTACCTTCTGTTTAGAGTTTTCTAGAGACTCAAAAGCTTTGACTCCACTCTTCGCAGGCCTCCAACTTCAAAAGAACCTCTATCCTATTGCTCTTTGTCCATGGCTAGTATAATTTTCTCAACGTTTTCTGCTCAAAGATCCAGTGCCATTTTCAATCATAATTTTCCTTTATGTCATGTATTCGGTTACACAATCACTACGTTTTGTCGACTATTTTCATTAGGCTGTTGTATAAAAACTTTAAAAGCCTGGCCAGATCGCTCAGGTGACTAAAGCCTCTGCTTAGGCAGACACTGGGACTGGGGTTGGATCCCTGACATGCCATGCTGGCCCCGCCCCCAGGGGGCCAAGAGAGTGGCTGAGCATGCGCATGGGGATACATAGCTGTCATCCCAGCCCTTAGGAGGCTGAAAACAGAAGGATCACTGTGGGCCCGATCTGTGCAGTGCGACCCTATAGACCTTGTACTAAAAATACATTTTAAAAACTAAAAATTTAATTTCTGTGTATAATTATTCCTAACTGTTAAATGCTTCAAAAAATTAGCATTCTTCTGAATTACTAAAGAATGTTGAGTTTATAAAACCTAAAGTAGTTACATGAGGCTTCGTTTAGCCAATGCTTTTCTTTCTTGAGTATTACTTAAGAATGAGAACTAAGTTTGTAGTGGCATTATCATTATGATCATCCTCTTGTGGTTTGGTAATGATAACACAATGATAAACACACTTCGGGGTCACAGCTACATCAGAACATAAACTGATTGTTGTTGTCAGAATTAAAGAGCAAGCCAAAGCTGACTTCATCTGTCTAGAGAGATATGTCTTTCAAGGAATGACCAAGGAAAAGATTTCTAAATATATGAAACACAGACCATGAAAACAGACATAAAGAATATGCAGAAGTTTCTATAGAGTATTTTCTGTCTACATGTCAGGGAAGTTCCTTCCGGTCATTTTGACAAATTGAAACAGCAGAATAAAGACTTGTGGAAAGGCAGTAATAGTAATTACCAAAGAGAGGTGAAGGTGAGAATGTGAGCTGGAAGGACCAGAATAGGGGTTCTGGCAGCACTAAGATCTTCCATTCCACTGTACTGTGTAGGTGAGCATATTTTCTAAAATGAAGAATTTTCCTTAGCCCTTGCTGAGCTCTTGTGCTACTCCTTCCTCTGACCCAAACCATGAAATGAGGAATTCTTATGTGTGGTGGTGGAGTGGGAGGGTGGGGAGATAGCTTGGCGGTCTAAGCATCTTCTTGGCAAGAGCGAGGACTCAGGTTCCATTCCCAGTACTACATACATGCCGTACCGGTGTGGTGGCACATGCTGGCAATCTCAGTGCTGAGCAGCCTAAGACAGGAGGATCATTACAAGTCCAAGGTGTGTAGCAAGACCCTGTACCAAAGGAGGGGATAAATAAATAAATAAATAATTTTAAAAGTTAAGAAAAAAATTCTCTTCAAGGATGTTGGCTCCCAGGCTATGTTTTAGATGGCAGGAACTAACCTATAAATAATACATCAGTCTGGGCAGCCTCATCGCTTTACTTATGGTTTTTCTTCTTTATAGACCAGTACAGGCTAAGAATTCAGGCAAATCTTTAATCTGAATACACTGTCCCTTGGACTAAGTCTGGAGTGGAGTGGGAGGAGAAAAGGAAAAATAGCCTACTTTACATTCGTCCTGAACCACTTTCTTCAGCGTCAGAACTCAGCCTAGAATACATCTCAGAGGAGAAAGGAATCTGTAATCATCTCAGAGTTTTCCTATAGGTGCCTAAAGATAGCATAGAATATTCGGAATCATGATATTAGGTCAAAGCAGAGGGGATTGGGGCTGACAGAGGTAGAGACGGTCTTAGCAGAAACTGCAACACGGCACATGTTCCAGAGCTGAGCCTGGCAAGACAAGTGCCAGAGCTGAGCCTGGCAAGACGAGTGCCAAAGCTGTGCACCACGACTCTGGGTAGACGTCTTCCAGTGAATGATCCTGAACTCATAAACTGATAAACCTGAGAAAACTTGCCCCCAAATGGCAACGTATACACTGAGAAAGGCAATTAATGATATCTTCTTAGGAAATTTTTATTAAAAGAGTACTACCAGTACTCCCATTACCACCTCACGCACACACACACACACACACACACACACACACACACACAGACACACTTATTCCTGTTTTCTGAAAGACAATTTGTCCTTAAGAAACATAAGACACAACTGTAATCATTTAAAAATCATTTTTTGTAAAGTGTAGTTATCATTTTTGTGTTAATTTGGTTTAATAGAAAGGTAAAATGTCAGGCAGCAAGATAACTCTGTGGACTGTGGACGGAGTGCCTGCTTAGGCAAGCACAGGGACCAGGGTGCATCCCTGGCACCACATGCCCTGCCAGCTCCACCCACATCATGTGTCAAGCCACTCATGGGCGTGGATCGCTATGTGTCTGAGCTGAGACCCTGTACCAAATACAAAAAAAAAAAAAAAGTAGAATGTGATTAGTCTGTTAGCAAACATAAAGAAATAAAAATATTTATACTGTAAACAAACATTGTTACAGAAGAAATTGTTTATCCTCACAAAGAGATGTGATACTTTATTAACCATGAAAGAATAAATTAGTTGTGATCCCCATAAGAAACACTTATGGTTTGAAGAAGGTTCTGAATTGTTTTTAAAGAATATGGAAAATGCTCTCTGTCCACCTTCCTCAGATCATGCAAAGCCATCATTTATTTGTCAAAAATAAAAAAAATTAAAAAAAATCTTAGGGTTTTGCTAAATGCTCCTCATTTCAGTTAGAATATAATGAACTAGAGAAAGGCCGTTATTCTTCCAGAACTGAAAAGGAAATGGAATACTGCCAAAAGAACTTTTCAGCTCACTATTATTCCAGCTTCTCTCTATGTATATGATTTGCTTGATGGGATTATTTATATGATATGCGTGGTGGCAAACCTGTAGGACATATCTTGTAGTGAGCTGTTCCTGTGATTGAAAGCTCTAAAAGGTTAATCTTCACTGCGTACACCTTTTTTTTTTTCAACAATGCTGGGGATCAAGCTCAGGACCTTGTGCTTGCCCGGCATGCGCTCATGCCACCAAGCTATATCCTCAGCCCCATCGCTGTTGTAGACTATAGGAACATCGACGTCTCCCTGCTTTGCTTCTCCGATTTTTCACTTAAATAATTCTTAAGATGAAGAATATTCTTGCTGTTCCATTTGTTTGGATTCCCATTTCCTCTAGGGAAACTTAACAGTCTGGATTTTTAAGAAAATAACACTTTCCTTTAGTAATAAAATCTTGTCAGAGGAAAGAATATTTCTTAAAAGCAATGTCAGCGAAATAGTTGGACACCACAACAACACAACACAAAGAGAAAGTAATAAATTTTTAACTGTGTTATTTATATTATCAACTCTCTAGATGTATATGCAATAAAACGCAGTGCAATGTAGAGCCCTAAAAGCCTTGAACAATGTATCAGCTAAAGGGCTGAAAGAAAAGAGCAGAAGTTGCATCTCCTTCCAACAGCATCCATGCCTAACTATAGCACTTGGACCAAGAAAATGTACTGCCTGTTAACTGAAAATAAAAGTCACTGAAGACAACATAGTACTGAATGTGTGCAATACATTAAATTACAGCTCACAAAAATAACGTTTCGAAAATTAGATTTGAAAAACAGCAGAAAACATGACGATAAAAAGAGATGATCAGATATGGGGAGGAATCGATGGGGCTCTACAGCGTCTATTACAAATCTGTTCCCAGATTAAAGGAAGATCCAATCATCAGGAAAACATAAGTAATTCTAATGATAAAATAGGAACTATGAAAAAATATTCCACAACTGAGAAAATAGAGCATCGGAAATGTAGAGACTAATGGATTGCCTTTAAAGCACACTAGAGGTGTCAAAACAAATAAACAGTGAAGATGAGATTGTGCTATGTAGATGTTTACATCTAAAATACACGAAGGAAAAAGATTTGCAAATATCAAGTGAAAAGATAGGAAAAATAGAGTTTCAAATAATAATATTAAATGAATTAACACTTTCTGTACCTGAAGTTTTAGAGGAGTGAAAAGTGAAAGAATAAGACTAAAATAAGTTGTAAAGAACTAAGTCTCATTTTCTTCAAAATTTGTTTATGAAAAAGTAAATTTTGAATTTAGTTATGAAAAATTACTTATGGAAACATAAGTAAATCTATGAGATATACCAAGCAGTAGAACTGTAACATGAGGAAAACTGCATTCAGCACATGATAGTCAATATAATTAAACCATACATTACAAGGAAAATCTTAAAAATGGAAGAATATCAAACTTCTGTTTTCTGGAATACAAATAGACATGAGCTACACATGAGCATCTTCTAAGAAGTAACAAAACTCAAAAGTTAGTGAGTGAATTCTGAAACACAGGAAGTAAAAGAAATTTGTGAAGTCAAAGTCCTGCTAGCAATGAAGTTACTGTTTAAAATGAAGATGAAGCCGGGCATGGTGGTGCATGCCTGTAATCCTAGCACTCGGGAGGCTGAGGCAGGAGGATCAGTGTGACTTCGAGACCAGCCTGGGCTACAAAAGTGAGCTCAAGGCCAGCCTGAACTGCATAGCGAGACCCTGTCTCAAAAATACAAAAAAATAAAATAAAATAAAATAAAAAATAAAAATAAAATAAAATGAAGATGAAGCCCGGAGTGGTGGCGCACACCTGTAATCCCAGCACTTGGAAGGCTGAGGGAGGAGGATTGGTGCCAGTTTGAGAACAGCCTGGGCTACAAAATTGAGCTCAAGGCCAGCCTGAACTGCATAGTGAGACCTTGTTTAAAAAAAGAAAGAAAGAAAGAAAAGAAAAGAAAGAAAAAATGAAAAGTAAAAAAAAAAAAAAGAAAAGTAAAAAAAAAAAGAAATGAAGATGAATATTTATTTGTAAATAGTGGATAGAATGGTGGAGATTTCAGCAGGGATATATAGGCTTCACACACCCTAAAATACTACAAACCAAATTAGATAGGATAGATATGTCCAGAAAGGTCTACCCAAGAGCACCAGATACTGATTCTTCTCATTGGTCATGGAACATTTTCTAGGAAAGATAATACTGTGTGCTGTGAAATAACCTCCAATATATTTAAAATCAACAAAATTAATGAAATTAAATTGTAAAGAAATAACAAAAAAATGAGGAAATTGACAGAAAACGGAAATTAAATAATATAGTTTTCACCACCAATGGATCCAAGAAAAAAATATGCCATAAAAATCATTAAATAGTTGGAGAGGAATAAAATATATAATAGAAATATTGTGATACTAGCTAGTACAATTCACCAAAACTTTTAGTTGTTCACAACACATTTTAAAGAACAAGACTATTAAATTAATAAGTTAAATTAACATCTACATAAGCTACATTTATTTATTTAATATTATATTTAAATGCATTTGGTTGTTAAAGGGTCTCACTACACAGCTTGAACTCATGGTGATCTTCCTGCTTTCAGCCTCCCTACTGCTGAGCTTACAGTTATGCAACACTACACCAAGCCTCTGGCCAGTTCATCCCATCCTAGGGATGGGACTGTCACAGCATGTGATGCCAGGGATCGAACCGTGGTCTCTGCACTTGCCTAAGCTTGTGGAAGCAGGTGCTTTAATCCATCGAACTCTCTCACTGGCTCCTACACAAACTATAAAAAAAAAAAAAATGAATCAAAACAAAACCAAAAAGCAAGTGGAAGAAAGAAAATAATGAAATCTAAGATAGAAAAGGAATTATTAGACAAAAGACAGACCACAAAACCTCACAATTACTCACTGGAAAAGAGTAACAAAGTTGGCAGTCTTTTACCATTATTAAAAAAATTAACAAAATTGCAAAGTAACTGAAATTAGCCACACCCTTAAGTGAAATAGGTTGGACACACGTGTTTAAATACTACATCATTTATCTGGTGTGAGAATCCGGAAGTGTAAATAAGGACAAACATGTGTAATAGGTAGTCATAAATGCAAAGAAATGTCTCATGTGGTAAGGGAAATAGGGAGGGAGTAAGGCAAAAGGAAAGAAAGGATAAGAAAAAAAGAGAAGAAAAGGAAGAAGTGGAACCAAAAATTCTGTAAATATGAGGGGCAGAAAATGGAAAACAAAGAATCCAGATATGCCATTAACAGGAACAAATTCCCTATGTTGAACACTATCACTATGCATACGTAAAATGTACAAAGAGGGATGAGGAGATAGCTTGGTATCTAAGTGCCTGCCTGCCAAACGCAAAGATTCAGGTTCGGTCCTGGTACAGCATGGCATGTGAGCCACCGAATCAGACAGGGTGGTGCACATCTATAATCCCAGCACTTGGAGGCTGAGGCAGCAGAATCACTGTGAGTCCAAGCTGAGTACTGAAACAATATACCACATAAATGAATAAATAAATTAGTTAATTAAAATATTTTTAAAGTAAGTATAAATAAAATGTACAAAGAACGAGTAAAATAAGGCATGTAAGAGAGGGCATACCTTACAGTTATAAGAATGACGTGGAGTATTAAAAACAATTATAGATTGTAGGAAGTGCCAGAATTAAATGCAGAAAAGTATGTATAATCTCAAATAACTGTAATAAGAAATTGAATTATTAAGTAAAAAGCTTCCCTCAAGTAAAAGTCCCAGTTCAGGTGGTTTTGCTTTAGTAGTGGATTCTACCTAAATTTTCCTCAATCTTTTTCAAAAGTGAGGAGAAGGAGAAAGAGGAGAAAGAGTAGGAAAAGAGGCAAGAGGGGTATAATATGATCTTTATCCAAAAATTGGTTAATTTCATCAAAAAAACAGACTTATATTTCTTATGAATACAGAGCTAGTGAATAAAGCAAGTTGCTCACTGAACGAAGCCACATGTATTCCTATATATAATGAAATGTCACTTACCCCAGGAACGCAAGATTGTAGTGATATGAAAATATCAGAATAAAAAGGAAAATTGCAGAATTATCTCATAAATACAGAAAACAGTGATGAAATACAGCATCTGTCCCCAATTATGATATTAGCTCAGGAATGAGCAATAATGGAGAATTACCACAACTACGAAGGGGCTTCCCTGATCATGCGAACTAACCACCCACAATTAGTGATCCAAAGCTATTTCCCTCCTAAGATCAGCAACAAGAGAAGCATGCACACTCTCATGGCTATTTCATAAGGTTCTAAAACGTACTGAAGCAAGCAGACAATAAAGAGAAAAGACATCCAAACTGGAAAGGGAAAGAAAGGTAAAACCATTTTGATGTGCCTAGGATATGATGTTCTATACAGAAGGCATGAGAAACATTAACATCTACACTATTAAAATTATTAAATGAGTTCAGTAACACTGCAGGATATAAAAGCAAGAAATGCAGGCACTGTACTTTATAAACTACCAAAACAGTAGAAAAATGCAATAAGAAAACAATTTCACTTGTTACAACATCAAAAGACTAAAATATTTAGGAATAAATTCAATGACAAGTAAAATACTTGTACACTAAAAAACTCCAAAGTGCTAATTTGATCATAGACTTAAATGTTGAACTGAAAATCGTAAATCTGCTAGAAGTGAATGCAGGGTACTTGTGTACTTGTGCAATGCATTAGAATTATTATTTTTTGATCTTTAATAACTCTACCTTCTATAACTACGCAAAATTTCCTCAAGAAGCAAAGCATTAAATCTAATTTTTCGATACCAGGAATTGAAATAAGCCTAAATATAAAAATCGGTCAAAGTTAAGTGTATTTACTTATTTATTTATTTATTTTTCTGTATTTTAGGGCTGAGTCTACAGGATCTATGGGGTCTACAGTGTCTCCCTACATAGATCAGGCTCCTACTGATTCTCCTGTTTTCAGCTTTCCAAAGTTCTGGGATTACAGGTGCATACCACCACGCCCACCCTTCATCACAGTCTCGGTGTGCCTCTCAGGAGCAGGACCAGCATGGCACTCCCAGGGTCGGACCCTGGCCGCCTTGCTCTGTCTCAGCAGACTCTTTAGTCCGCTCAGCTATCAGGCTGCCCCTAATGTTAAGTTTAAAAGAAATTCACCAAAGATCATAATAAGTAGCAAAGGATGGTAGAAAAAGACAAACATTTGACTAAAGGAAAAATATATACAACATATGAAATATGATGTAAAAAACATATAAAGGCTCACTTTAATGAAGGGACAAAACAATATACATAGTCATATATATATATATATATATATATATATATATATATATATATGATAAAATGAGACAAAATTTTGAACAATGCTTACCAAAAACTGTTTACAAGTGGCAAATACATGAAAATTAATAAATATAGTAAATTGGAAATATATTCCTTCCTGAAAGATTAAATATACATTTTACAAAACAACTGACAGTCCCCCAGACAACTGGAGAAAGTGTAATAGAACTATAAGTTTCATATATTGCCTGTGGAAATATAGAGGATTTATGGTCTTGGGTATTGAGCCTAGAGCCTCTGTGGGAATATAAAGTAATACGAAGAGTCAGGGGAAATATTAGGCAGATTTTTTCTTTATTATAAACATGACCTATGATTTAACTATTCTACTCATAGGCATGTAGTCAAGCAAAATGAAATCACATGTCTACAAAGCACTCAGAAATGTCTGTAACAGCTGTATTTATAGGAAACAAGAACTGGAAACATCCCCAGACAGCTATCAATATAAGAAAGGAGAAAAACATTTTGGTTCACTCAGCAATTAATATCCAGAAACTGAAAGAAGTTAAATATGGATACAAAAATATAAAGATAAATCTGAGAATCATGCTACTAAGCACAGCAAGGAAACTGGTGTGTAACATATACGTAGGACACTTCGTGACTGACAGCAGTGGTGTAGGGTAAGAGTGCGTACACACAGAGAGATGTAGCATCCTTCAGGTGGAGACATTAGGATTAGGTAAGATCTCCTGAAACAACTTTCCAAAGTTACAGAATAGTTTGAAACTTAATAGAAGTATAGATGGGTTTACAGGTCATATATAATTTTTATAACTCTAAATTATTCTTTTTGGTACAGGTCTCACTATGCAACACAGACTCATAGTGATCTTCCTATGTTCAGTCTCCCCATTGTTAGGATTACAGGTATGAATCACCACAGTCGGTCTCCGTAGCTGGCTTAGTGCATGGGGGTCGGGGGGAGGGCCAGCAGAGCAGAAATCAAACCCCTAGTTCTTGCGCTTGCCAAAGCAGACACTCAGCCCGCTGAGCTACTCCACCAGCCCTCTAAATTATACTTTTAAAACTTACATGTGAGTCTTAGTTGATAGCTCAGTGGCATAAGCAACTGCCTGACAAGCACAACATCCTGAGTTCAATCACTGGTAGCATAAATAATTGAATTAAATAAATTAAATTAGCACATGTAGGTATGTCGATTTTACCTTTAAAAAATGGTAGTGCAAATAAAAAGCCACAGATTGAAGCATTTATTTGGGAGAACCAACCACTTACATGCAAAATGCCATGTACAAAATCTGTTTTATCTGGGCAGGATGATTGAAGTCAGAAGCAGCTGTAGGCATTGGGATTGTACAGTGTTAGCTACAGAAACTCTCTACCTTCCAGTTCGGAATCCTTGACTCTAGAATTTTCTTATATGAAAGAAGCTTCAGTCTGTGTTGCTAGGAGACACTGTCTGAAGGACACTGTCTGAAGTAGTTGGAATGAGCAAAATGTGCATAGGAAGACATCAAAGGGTCTTAGAATCATTAGGTGCAAGGGACAACACCGAATAAGCCAAGGACAGCTCACATATGTAGAAAAGGCCAGCACAGGGGAGTAGGCATCAAATTTTTCACATGCTCTTTCCTGAGCATTATTGATTGATGGATTTATTGATTGATTATATATTCAGTATAGGGTGTACAGGGTCTCATTCCACAGATTGGACTCGTGATTCTGCTGTTTTTAGTCTCCCAAATGCTGGGATTACAGGCGCCCCTACACACACACTCTAGTGGCCTTCTCAGTGTGCCCCAGGGGCGAGTCCACATGGCAGGCTGGGGACAGAAGCCCAGCCACTGTGCTCTGCCTAAGCAGGTGCTTTAGTCAGCTGAGCTCTCAGGTAAGCCTTTCCTGAGCACCTCTTAGAGTTACTGTACTGCACAGCTGTGGCAGCCACCATTCCCCATGGACTGGGGTTCCAGGAGGGGCCACTGAGAAGCCAATGTGAGCAATGACTCGTGCACCTCTGAAGTGTAGTAGCAGCTCAAGTACTATTTATATATGGAAGCTGGGCAAATCTGGGGATTATTATGGAAGGACCCTTCAGAAATATCGCACTCTAAGGCAGAGACATAGACACACAATCACACTCACAAATGCACACATGAAGGTGTGCAATTTATTTATTTATTTATTTATTTATTTATTTATTTATTTATTTATTTTGATGGGACTGGAGTTAGAACTCACGACCTTGTACTTGCCAGGCAGGCACTTGTGCCATGGAGCTATCTCCCCAACCCCCTGCCAATAATTTTAAAGTAATAAGGTCAGTACTGGAATTGTGGTACTATGAAGTGGTTATAGACCTGATAGTGCAAGACTTTACATAACAAGAATTATAATTTTAAAAATTTATGAAATCATTAGAATTGTACTTTAACTTCAAAAATCATCAAAAGCAATAGTGGAAAGAACTGAAGAACTTTAGACATATGTATTGGCTACTAGAATAAGTAGAAGTATACTAAATCCATCCCTTCAAATTATACAGCTCTGAGACTGGGTCAAAAATCTTAAAAATGTACTGTTTGGAAGCCTACAGTAGCTGGGCATGGTGGCTCATGCCTGTAATCCCAGCACTTGGGAGGCTGAGGCAGGAGGATTGGTGCCAGTTCGAGACCAGCCTGGGCTACAAAAGTGAGCTCAAGGCCTGCCTCAACTGCATAGCAAGACCCTGTCTCAAAAAGACAAAAAAAAAAAAAAAAAAAAGCCTACAGTTAAAATTTTTAATTTTGTTAAATTTTAACAATTTTTAGGCATAGTCTTTTTTCAGCTTTTACTAATATATGTTTGCATTACAAAATAGTCACATTCATTGTGAGGAACTGGTGCATTTAAATAACACATCTCAACTCTCGCATTTTCTTTTCCTCCTCACTCTCCCCTCTCCATCTCTTTGCTTTTCCGTTTTTTTTTTTTTTTTTTTTTTTTTTTTTTTTTTTTTTTTTTTTTTTTTTTTTTTTTTTTTTTTTTTTTTTTTTTTTTTTTTTTTTTTTTTTTTTTTTTTTTTTTTTTTTTTAATGTACTAGGTACAGGGTCTCACTATAAAGCTTCAAGTCATAGGGATCTTTCTGTTTTCAGCTTCCTCGGGACGGGGAACACAAGCGTCCACCACTATGCCCAGTCTTGGTTTCAGGCTCAGCATGCCAAGGGGCAGGGCCAGTCCAGCATGTGGGGCCAGGGACAGAACCCCATCACCTCTTAATTTCCTTCCCATTTGAAAAAATCTATTTCCTCTTATTTATCTTTTATTATGTTCTTCATTGGTATTTTGGGGTTTCTCTGATAAGAAAAAACATATAATATTCCAACTTGTGTGTCTAATTAATTTCACTTACTATCATAGTCTCCAAGTTCATCCACTGTCTTATAAATAATTCAAATTTATCCTTTTTATGGCAATCATATTCTCCATAACTGCCTGAAAGTGTGAAAGAGAACACATTGAAGTGATACATGCATGTCCATGTTTAGAATAATACAATTTATAATAGCTGAATCATGGATGTAACCTAAATGTCTACCAACAGAAGAACGGAAACAGCAAATGTTATTTACACACAAAAGTACTTCTCTATCATAAAAGGTTTTAACCGTTTAAAAAAGAAATGATGCTTATTCGTAATAAAAGTGAAATCACATCTGTATAATAGAGACAAAATGTAGACACTAACAACTTAACTAATTCATCAAAGCTAACATCATCAAGAAGAGGACAAATAGAGGCCATAGACTTCCTGATGGGATCCTGTCCTTTGTTACTACTGAAAATGATGCACATCTTGCCTCAGGTATGAGCGGCTGTAAGACTATCTCAAATGGATAGACTTCCCATAAAATAATTGGCTTGTATTCTTCAAAAATACACAAGTAAAAAAGATTTTAAAAAGACGAATGAGAAGTAATCTTAGATTTAAAGAAATGAAAGACACATAATTTGGGATTTGACTGTTATGTTTATCAGAAATTTCACAAAATAACTAGATTAGGTTAAAATGATAATATTCTTGGAGAAAAACACTAAAGATATTTGAAAAATAACAGCAATGCAAGACCCAAGACTAGATTTAGAACCTAGGGAATATATGGAGAGGAAGAATGTTATATATTCAAATGGTAAAACCTGAACATGATTTGTCAGATTCAGTCAAAGTACCCTGGCTATGTAAGAGCGAGGGTTTGTCCTTAGGAAACTCCAGTGGTGGTGATGTTAGCACAAAACATAGGTGGCCCCTGCTGTTCACATCCAAACAGTTCTGAAATATAGCTGCAAAAGTGAACGAGACAGACAGGGACAGGAAAAGCCTGGCAGAGTCAGATCTAGAGATAACGTATGGCCCCGCCCCCGGAGCACACTGAGATGGTGGCTGAGACTGGGCATGGTGTCCTGCTCCTGTAATCTCAGGGCTTGGGAGGTTGAAAACAGGAGGATCACTATGAGGGTAGTGAGACCCTGTAGATTCTGCACTAAATACATAAAAAAGGAGAGAGATAATGTGGAACACGTGTAGAATTTTTAGAATATATAATCTTCAGTAAGCTATTTCACGTATGCAGGCATGAACTTTTTACATGACTCTTGAAAGATCTTGTGAGTTTGAACTTGTACACAAAGTTTTAAAAGTCTTGAATTAAGCTATGAATAGATCAAAATTCATGGCTTAATGGCAAACAGATAGGTGTTCTAGTTTTGTTGTCTTGTGGAAGTCAAAGAATTTAGAAGAAAAATAATAGAAATATTTCTTTAATGCATATCAAAAGAACAATTAAAAACCATATGGAAATATTTCTCAGTAAGATGTATTACATCCGACAGAGAAGTTTTTCTATGTGAAAAATTCTTTCTACTTTTTATCACCATCAATACTTTCCTTTATTTTGATCAGAATTTCATTTGCAATTCTTTCAGTACTTTCCCATGAAACAAATTTAATGAAGTGTCACAGGAAAGATTTTCCAGCGTGAACATATCTTGTCAAAATTGAGGTGCTTGAAAGCCAAGCTACTCACTCCCTCACCTTAAATTGGAAGGAGGAGTGGAAAAGATACACCAAGGTCTTCATTTAATTAATTTCTTCATTTTTATTTAACAATTGAACATTATCACTTTTTCTCTTTGTTACCATTAATACTGTCAGCATAAGGAGGATGCCCTCTCCCTTTGGAAGATTTTTATTTTTTGTCCAAGTGCTAGAATTACATCCTAATGCTTTATTTTTTTTTTTTTTTTGAGAGGTGTCACTAAATTGCTTAGACTCAACTCTGATTTGCCATCCTAGGTAGTATTTTTTTAATTACCATGTTATGCAATTTTTCCCCTTATGATAATGTTAATATTGAAAAATAAAACAGTAAGATTTTTCCTTTATTAATATATCTTGCAACATAGTGTTGCTCATTGTGTTTATTTTGAAGAAACACACACACACACACACACATGGACACACAAATATACAATATCTTAGTCGTTTTCCATCCTTTTACCATCTCTGCTTTTTCTTCATCTATTTTAAAAAATATTTTAGTATTTTTAAAAATAGTTGCCGGGCGTGGTGGCTCATGCCTGTAATCCCAGCACTCGGGAGGCTGAGGCAGGAGGACTGATGTTAGTTCGAGACCAGCCTGGGCTACAAAAGTGAGCTCAGGACCAGCCTCAACTGCATAGTGAGACCCTGTCTCAAAAAGACAAAAAAAAAAAAAAAGTAGTAAAAATAAAAGCATGAGAAACAACACAAAGTTTCACTAAATAAAATAATAGGAATTCTACAGTGGTTGCCGTATTGCGTGATTTTTTATATAGCTGAGTAATATTCCGTTATGTGAAATTACCACATCTTTTTTATTCATTATCCAGTTGACAGGTATTTGTGTTGCTTCTAAGATTTAGCAATGATTAGCTGCACTGCTGTAAACATAGGAGCACTATGATGTGATGGTCTCAGTTCCTTGAGAAAAATGCCTATGAGAGGAATAGGTGGCTTGGATAGGATGTGCAGTTCTGGCTTCTTGGGGAATCTGCATTGATTTCCACAATGGGTGTACGAGTGTGCACTCCCACCAACAGTGGAAATGGGTTCTTTTTTCCCACAGGCTTTCCAGTATTTGCTCTGGGCTGACTTCTTTCTTTTGGGGGGTGGGGGGGGACCAGGGTTCAAACTCACGACCTTGCACTTGCCCAGCAGGCACTTGTGCCTCGGAGCTATCTCCCCAGCCCAGGGCTGACTTCTTGATGATAGCCATTTTTTTCCTGCTAAGATAGAATATTAGCATTATTTTAACTTGTATCTCTTGAATGACCAGTAATGTTGAACATCTTTTCATATATTTATTTGCCATTTGTATGTCTTCATTTGTGACATGCATATTCACTTCAAATGCCTGTTTTTTGATTGGATCTGTGAATTTTAGAGGCCTGATTTAAAAAAATAAATCTTTATATGTTCTAGATAGGAGTCCTTTGGCTAAAAGACAGCCCACTATAAATTTTTGCCAATTTGTGGGTTTTCTCTTTATTATGTTGGTGATTTCTTTTGGAATACAGAAACTTTTTTAAAAGATGAGATCCTAATTATTGATTCTTCAAAGTATTTCCTGGGCAGTTTGATTTTTGCTCAACAACTCTCTATCCCTACGTCCTTAAAATTTCTACTTTCTTTCTCAGAAGATTTAGTGTTTTAGCACTAATGTTTAAATCTTTGATCCATTTTGACTGTGGTTTTAGGCATGGTGATAAGAATGGGTCTATTTTTAGCCTTGGGCATGTGCAAAGCCCATTTTTCCAGCATCATTAATTCCCCCCTTCTACTGATTCCTTTCCCCCTCTCACCTTTTTGTACTCTGTTGTCTCTGCCGCACTCATTTCTTCATTTATGCTTTAAGTTTTTCATGTAAGAGAAGCCATGTGGTATCACCATTCTGTGTCTGGCTCATCCACTTACTCGGAGGATCCATGGATCCATTTATCTTCATGCAAATAAGAGGAATTCATCCCTAGTTATTGCTGAATAAAACTATTGTGTACAAGTGGAATAATATCTATTTTCTTTTTCTATCCTTGTATCTATAAACACCCAGGCTAATATTATAGCTTAGCTATTGAGAATTGTACAAATGTAAATATGAATATGCATGTCTTTCCTTCCCACTCTTTTGTATTACATGTCTTAAAATGGTGACATAATGTTCTTCAAAGAGAATTATCATTTAGATAACTAGAGATCTGCAAAGACTTAGTCATGTAAGCTTACATGTCCTCATTTCTACAAAATGAATTTCATTTACTTCAGTCAGAGCACTGTGTTAGAATAATTTAAAGCAAAACCAAATCATCACTTCTTAATGTCCTAATGAAACCACTGTTAGTATTATAATGCCTATAATATACTATACTCTATTGCACTTCCTTACT
Organism: Myocastor coypus; assembly: GCA_004027025.1. Classification (NCBI taxonomy): domain Eukaryota; kingdom Metazoa; phylum Chordata; class Mammalia; order Rodentia; family Myocastoridae; genus Myocastor; species Myocastor coypus. Next base: position 94,995 of record PVJA010003203.1, read on the forward strand.
ATAATGAAACTGTACCTGTACTCATGTTTGCATTTAACCATATCCAAATTACTTTTTTATACATATAGAGCAATACTACAGATGGGGCTTACTGGATACATAAAGAAATCCTCCATACATTTTGTTTTGCTGCAGTGCTTATTTTCTCTCTCTCTCTCTCTCTCTCTCTCTCTCTCTCTCTCTCTCTCTCTGACTTTCCTCCTAAAATACTCTGTCTTAGCAAGCAGACAAATTTTCTTTCATATATATCTTACACAGTATGTTTAAATTTCTATTATCAAAAAACTCTACTTTCAGTCAGCATAATGGATAACAGACCACAAAATCAAGATCATGCACTTATATCATGTAATTGAAAATTATGTTAATTTATAGCATTCATTGCAATACATTATATTTCTTAGAGTATGAGATAGTTGTTATTTATTTATTTATTTATTGCTTTTTTGTATAAATTACATCTAAACTTCCAGTCAGGAATTCTATAAAGTGAGACAGATTTTTGAAGATATTCACTAAGAAATCTAGTGTAGGCTTATTTCTGATTTTTGCAATTTTATTCCCTGCTTTTTCCACAGTAATTTCAAAAGCATCCAAGTTCTAAGCCAGTTTTTTAGGAACTTTCATTTATGTAGTGTCTGCAAAGTTTTAATTTTGCTGAAATAGGGGCACCGACACTCTTTGGTCACACTTAACTCAAAACTATATATATATATATATATATATATATATATATATATATATATATGATATTTCATTAGCTGTTCTAATGAACACATATGGCAGAGATATTTGTTGAAGAATACAACTTTCCCTTAGTAAGGGAATATCCAATGGCAAGAACAGAACTGTATGGATAGGCACACTGAATTCAACTCTCACGAAGACATTCACATGCTTTTTCAGATTTTATAGAAGAAATCTGGATGAATTTGGTGGACCAATTAAGTAGAAATTGGTTGAAGCAATGGGTCACTTGTTTATATAAATATAATTGTCCAATACACACTTACAAGCAACTGCTCTTCTAATTTAATGACATACTGAAGTTCTTTGCAAAACAATGCTCTAAATTTAACTTACTTTGTTCAGTTTCTGAATTGCATTCCATAAAGTCACACCTTAAAAGTCCAGTCAACCTTACCATATTGTCAAGTACGTGGATCATTTCCAATTTAGCCAGTTCTAACAATGTTGTAATTGAGACTTTCATAATGATGATGCATTTCATGTAGCAGAAAAACATTTCTGGTGTTTTCTTTTCCTTTTTAATTCCTACTGTTAATATTCTCAAATTTCTAACATGACTACAAAAATAAGGCAGGGTCTCAGTGGATAGTAATAATTCATGATTATTCTTGTAAGTGCATGGCTTGTATCTAGATGTCCCTGAAAGAAACTGTGCCAAATGTATATTTTCAGAGATTATGTGACATATATATGTCCAAATCTCCAAATCAACTGCCAGGCATGAATGTCTAAGTGTCACCAGTTTCTAATTCTGAAAGGTAAATTCAAATCTGCTTCAGTGAAGAAATGTGGTGCATTAAAAGAATAGCTGCATCTTTGATCATCAGTATCATTGAACTTCTGTGGACTTTTCTTAGCAATCAGGAATGCAAGAGTTGAGATCTGCCATAATATTTTCTTTTATTATCTTGTGTATTTCTAGTATATATAAACCAAAGATGTAGAAGATAATAGAAGCCCAGGGTTATGAACATATATATTGTATTATTTCATTTCTTAAAAAATAAGTACTTCTTTTTTATTTGACTTTGAAGGGATACATAAAATTTTAAGGAAATTGTACAGTTATCTATTGCCTCTAACTCTTCCTACCTCAAAATAATGTTGAAATATGTCTTCAGACTTTCACTAATGCTTGGCAGGCACTGATTAGTTGCTGAGAGTTTGTGTAAATCTTGCAGTATGCAAACATGAAGTGACTGCATAGGTACCTAATAAGTACACGTAAGACACAGAGTTGTTGTCTAATATGCTAAAATTTTTGTTATGAGAATCGGCATGAACCTTTGGTCTTTGAGTTTCCGAGTTAACAGAAATGAAATTGTGTACCTCTGCTTATCATGCCACATGCAGAGGTAGCCTAGTCATAACTTTTATTTTCCAAATATCCTCACTGTTGTATTTCCGTTGCTTTCCCCTAACTAATTCTACTACACCCTGTGGGTGTCTAAGTGTTAAGACACAGAAAAAACCAGAGCAGAAAAGATGTTTGCAGGAAGGGGCTCTTCACAGGAAATCATAGTTGTGCTGGCATTACTCAGCACTCAGATGACAAGAACTGAGCCAATCTCATGGGTCGTACTTGAAGATTTTCCATCATATCAATATCCATGCCATGATTTGGGTGATCAAATGTTGCCACTAGATAAACAATCTGAAAGTAAAGTTGACAGTGGCCTTTATCATGACAGCTCAGCTCTCATTCCCTTTCATCTATGCAATTCAAGATAGGTTTGCCCACATTAACTTTATATGTCTAATAAAGTAGAATTAAGTAGAGAACTACAAAGGTTAAGAAGTAGCACTTCTGATTTGAAATGTGGTTAAGGAAAACTCTAAAGAAGTGATATTTCAGACATTATTTCACTAAAAATTTATTTCAATTAACATTAAGGCCCAGACCCAAACCGCACCACTGGGCGCTGAGCCTGCGCACCCGCCGCCGGTGAGCTCCCTGCGCCCCTCTGCCCCGCCTCTGCGTTCCCGCGACTAACTTCCTGTTCCAGCCCAGACCCAAACCTCACCGCTGGGAGCTGAGCCCGCACGCCGGCTGGGTCAGGATCCTTGGCCTGCCTTCCCTTTCCCC